>PVJA010031727.1:0-24685 GCA_004027025.1 Myocastor coypus
TAGCTGTTCTTTGGTGAATCCCCATCAAAGCCTATGGCTGATGGAATGTTGACCAGAGATATAACTAGATTCCTTCCTGAAGATTGAACTCTGGTGTGTGAGTCAAGAGAAACTGAGAACACCTGAAGGGTAGTGGCCAGACCCAAAAGTTGCTTGGTAGAAACTGGCTCTTGATTATTAGATCTCCCTTTGCCTATTGTACTTTTTTTTTTTTTTTTTTTTTTTTTTTTTTTTTTTTTTTTTTTTTTTTTTTTTTTTTTTTTTTGTCTTTTTGAGACAGGGTCTCGCTACGCAGTTCAGGCTGGCCTTGAGCTCACTTTTGTAGCCCAGGCTGGTCTCGAACTCAAACCAATCCTCCTGCCTCAGCCTCCCGAGTGCTGGGATTACAGGCATGCGCCACCACGCCTAGCTTGTACTTTTTCTTTCTGCTAGTAAACTAAAGTTTTCTAGTAAGACAGTGGAATGAGTCACTCCTTCAGAAATTAGGCTGAAGCAGCTTGCAATAGTTTACATCTTACAGCAGCTATCAGGGATGACTTACATCTGTACCTTACATATTAACTAGGGGTGGAAGGTTTCTACCAATGTGTAAAATGTGATTGCTAAATGATAAATGCAGTTCTTACCTGTGAGCTCTAAAGATTTAATAAAAAAGGCTGCTCTGGTGACTAGATGGAAGAACACAAGTGTCTTGAAGATTTCTTTTCCCCAGGATCCAGGGCAAGATTCTTCCAGTCAGTTGTCTCTTCTATTTATCTCAAAAGTTAGTTTGTTTTACAACACCATAGAAAATGCGCTCTGCTTCCAACTCACCCTTTTATGAAATAGTTATGCTTCCTTATGTAGACATTACTGATACACAAATATTCAATAGGAGTAAATACATGGTTTGCATGGTTTAAGAGATTCTCAGGAGGCAAAGATCACGCGCCAGTCTGAGGGTGGATATGCTGGTCGGATCTTGTCTCTCCTCTCTCCACGAGCATCCACCTGCTCTAGAGTGGTCTATTCATGGGACACCTTGAAGGGGAATCAATTAGAGGTAAGGTGGAGACATCTGGAACTCTCTCTTTGCATTCCGGATGGGAATCTCACAGTCAAAGTCTCTTACTCCTTTACAGTGCACCATTGCACACTGGAAGATGTTTGATCCATACACACTGAAAAAAAGCCATTTAATATTTTTCTGCACATGTGCATGGCCTGCATACCCCCTAGAGCCAAAATGGAATGCAGAGGGAAGTATCAATTATGATGCTATTTTACAACTAGAAAGATATCGTAAAAAGGGAGGAAAATGATCAGAAATGCCTTATGTTCAAACGTTTTTTGCATTAAGAAGTAGGCTTCATTTAATTTTAAAATGTAAACATGAGCCACAGTGAGGCCAGCATCCTCAGGATCCTAAAATCTTTACTATGTTGGAGCCTCATATTTCTCCCCAACCTTCAGAGCCTGAGGACAAGACCATCTTAATCATGGCCTCACCCACCATCAAGATACGTAAGGTTTCCCTGATTGCCCTCATAGTCTAGAGGGTGGAGCTTATAGATCAGCTATAGTCCAGGCCTCTACAGGGCCACACCCATTCTTAGCTAAAACTTTGCAAGCTTTTCAAGGACAATACCCTTTAAAGAAGTAAATGGGCAATTTAAAACTTTCAGAGTTCATGTATCTTTTTCTCTGTGACCTAAAATGGATAGTCCAAAACTTAAAAGGTCTTTAGATGACTCTGATAAGTACATTGATGTCTTTAGCAGAATTACTCAGACTGATCAATGTTAATCTTAAACCAAACTTGGACTTGAAAAGCAGCATTATAAGCTGCTATTACATTTTGAGATAAATATGACTTTGTTAATTTTAAAGAGATAGTCAGCGGAACTACCTGTTGCCACTAGAGCTCAAATAGGCCCTGCTGGCCTAGTAGCCAGGCAGGAGATTGGTTAAAAGACATTTTCTAGTATGTATTATTAAAGGCCTAAGAACTAGAACCAAGCCTTCTAGATATTTTAAATTTTAGCCAGTAAAAAGATAAATACCCCTCTGGTTTCTTAAAATGCTTAATAGAGACACTGGTAAAACATATTTCATTAGATGTTAATTTAATAAACAAATGACTTACAGATAAGTTCATCTTACAGTCAGCTCCAGATATTAAAGAGTTACAAAAGACAGCTTTTACTCCAGATAACTCACTTGATACTTTATAGGACACTAAGAAAATAATTTCCTGTGGTCAGGACTACAAAAAACCAGGGAGAGAGAACAAAAGAGATAAAAAATGGCTCCCTTTGTTGAGGTCTCAATACAGACCTTAGCTCCGATTCTCTGGGCTCTAAGAAGAGTTCAACAATGATGAGGTTCACCTGCTACCACCATCAGAAGCCAGGCCACTATAAGAGGGACTGCCTTAAGAGGCCCACAAGCCATGCCCTGGCTGTCAAGGCAGCTACTAAAAGTGAGACTGCACTCTGAGGCATAGGCCACAGAGCTCAGACTCAGCTTCCCATATGATCCAGTAGGACTGACAGGCTCTGGGCCTGCCTCTTCCCTTTGGTCAGACTGTTATCTCTACCTGCCATTTCCATGGAGGAGCCTTGAATAATCGTGACTAGAGAAAAACCCGGCCTATTGCTGGACATTGGCACAGGTCTCTTTGTTCTTCTCCAACCTTGTTTTCCTTCCAGTTGTCCTGTATCTAAAGCAGTAAATGAGACATTAGTTTAACCTAAATGCTATATATTGGTAAGTATATTAAGTTAGCTTGGTTGATTTCTGATACAACTCAGGTACTTCATGTTGATAGTAAATATAGGCATGATCTTATAGATTAGATTTCTCAAAAGTAAGATTGCCTAATATCTTATACATTATGTGTGTGCTAATTGGAAAAGATTATTAGACTTTTTAAAAAATGTTATTTCAGTCAATATGAGTGTTTTTCAATTAAAAGGCAAAAGTGTTCACAAAAGTTTTATACAAGTAAAAACAACTTACTGATGTCACTGTTCTCTCACAAAATGTAACTAAAAATATGCCATACTATATTTAGATTATTTAAAAGTGCTGACAATAAAAATAAGATATTAATCCAGTTTTCTTAAGTTCTCAATTTAGAGATAATCTTGAAGTTTAAAAGACTTATACTAAACTGTCAAACTCCATAAATAAGGGAGTCCAAATGCCAGTGCTAGCTCAAATGCTCATGCTTTGGTTATACATGTGCTAATCTCTCAAGTTTGTTGATTCCTAAAAGATACCAAAACCCAGGTAATGGTACAGGTAGAACCTATAGTAAATATGCCTGATTACATTCAAATCCCTTTTGCTGTAATCCACCAGATTTTGTCTATAGAGATATAATAAGGCCTTAGCTATCCATCTCATACAGCACAGCTAAACTGAATCTTTTAGGTTTTCTGCCTCATTACAAGGGAAGCTATCTTCACATTCCTTGGGCAAGATAATGCCTCAAAGGTGCTGTCTCTGTCAGTCTAATCCTGTGTCATAAAAACCAGCATTGAGGAAATTGCCCTTACCTTCCTTGAGCAGGGCTGCCTGCAGGAGACCTTAAAATCAAAAAGTTTATGTTGCTCAGTGGGCCCCAGATATGTAACACAAGCTGTAAAACTTAAAAGGGTTTACAGGAATGAATTTTAGGTGTTTCATAGTAAAAAGTATACACAATGGAATTATAAATGGAAAATAAAGATGGTGATACTAGAAGCCTAAAATGAAGGCCAGTCAGAGAGAAGGGACATTTCAAATAAATGTCCAAAGCTGCTAGAGAGGAAAGAAGAAAGTGTTTATGATGGAGTCAGAGGAAGTTTCAGATTGAGGTGGACATGTGTCTTTGCCTCTCAGCCTGAGAGAACCCATGTTAACTGCCAATATAAAGAGAAAACCTGTTAAACTTTTAATAGATTCTCATACAGATGTGTCAGTAGTTACCCAGACAGTGGCCCCACTTACAAACTGGAGAGCACTCATGTTTTCCCTATTTATGGCAGTTCATGTGGCCTGAGTAATACTAGAGTTGGTAAATCATAAAAGGATAATTATTCTGCTGATGTTATTTGGCCCATGTATGTTTAATAGCTTCTTTGATTTGTCTCTTCCAGACTCTACCCAAGATAAAAGTACATGACATCTATCAAAGGCCTTTAGATAGACCCTCTGGAGAGTATCTCTGACTGCCAATTTTAGCTACGACCCCTTTCAGCCAGAAGCAGCCAGAGCAGACATCGCCCATAATTCCCTCATGGCAGTTCAGGTTACTTCTTCAGAGGGAGGAATGTTGTAGGCAGCTGAATTAGATAGAAATATTATAGGCAGTCAGATAGGGACAAGCCCTCAAGGACAACATGGAAGACAAGGCCACCTTCCAACTAGAAATGGATACTCCTCACTGTGGACCAAATCTGAAGACAAGAGTAAACAGAAACAACTACATACTTCCCTAGAGATGAGCATCAGGAATTGATACTCTAAGTATCAATCACCTTGAAAGATCCCTGGAAAGAGTCACGAGCCCAAACTCAGTGGGTGGTGTTCTTGCCCACTTGCTACGTGACTTGCCTTCCCATTGGATCCCGATGTTACTCAATTTTACCTGAGCAATGATGCTTATAATCTCATTGGTTGGACCATAGTCTTTGTCCCACTCCATACCCACCCAGGCAAGGTCCCACGTCTTCTCCTCAACCTTAGGCCCGCCTCACCACATGACTCTCCTCTATAAAAATCCAGGAAGAAGACAACTTCCTGGGCAACCTGCTTGGGTCCCCTTCTGTCCCTCTTCCCAGACAGCTTTCTTTTTCTTAATAAGTCTATTTTGCTCATAACTTCCATTTTGTTCCTAAAATTCATTCATCAGTTTTAGAGAACACAATCTCTTCAGGTTGGGGATCATTTTCCCCTGCATCAATTTTACATACCATTGATTTGATATCTAATATTTTGGAGACATTACCAGAAGGATCTGGAAGGTAACGTTTTTTAGATCTATTAGCAGAGATCTCTTAAATATGGGGTCTAATCTTTTTTAATCTTTTATGGCTATTGGGTATTGTCTCAAATAAACTGGCCTTTTGTGTTTTACCAACCTGAGTATTACTTGGGCCACATGAATTGCCAGAAATAGGGAAAACACTGAGCACTCTCTAGTACGTAAGTGGGGCCACTGACTGGGTAACTACTGACACAATCGCATGAGCATCTATTGAAAGTTTCACAGGCTTTCCCTTTACATTGGCAGTTAACATGGGTTCTCTCAGGCTGAGAAGCAAAGCCCCATGACCACCTCAATCTCAAACTTCCTCTGACTCCATCATGAACACTTTCTTTTTTCTTCTCTGGCAGCTTTGGACATCTGTTTGAAATGTCCCTTCTCTCTGTCCAGTTTTGACTGGCCTTTGTTCTAGGCTGTTAGTATCACCATTTTATTTTCCATCTATAATTTAATTCTGTGTACTTTCTACTATGAAACACCTCAACTCAAATCATTCTTGTAACTCTTTTAACTTTTGTAGCTTGTGTCAGATATCTGGGGCCCGCTGAACAATGTATAACTTTTTGGTTTTAAGGCCTCCTGCAGACTGCTCTGTTCAAGGAAGGTAAGGGCAACATCCCCAATAGTGGATTTCCTGACATAGGACTACACTGATAGAGGTAGCATGTTTGAGGGCAATCAGCCCTGCCCAAGGAACATAAGAAGGCACAAAACCCTGCCCAAGGAACACAAGAAGGCACAAAACCCTGCCCAAGGAACACAAGGAGGCAAGAACACAAGAGGCAGAAAACTCAAAAGACTCAGTTTAGCTGTGCTGTATGAGATGGACAGCTAAGGCCTTGTTATACCTCTATAGATAAAATCTGGTGGATTGCAACAAAAGGAATCTAAATGTAATCAGGCATAGTCACTATAGGTTTTACCTGTACCATTACCTGGGTTTTGGTATCTTTTAGGAAACAATAAATTTGAGAGATTAGCACATGTATAATCAAAGCATGAACATTTGAGCTAACACTGTACTCCCTTATTTATGGAGTTTGACAGTTTAGTATAAGTCTTTTAAACTTTAAAATTATCTCTAAGTTGAGAACTTAAGTAAACTGGATTAATATCTTATTTTTATTGTCAGTGCTTTTAATCTAAGTATAGTGCGGCGTATTTTCCTAGTTACACTTTGTGAGAGAATGTTTACATAAAGTTCGCAAGGAGGCTGATTAATGTTATTCTCTCTAGCACTGTTATCTAAAGTCTAGCAAGGAATACCAGTATTTTTAACATCTAGTTTAAATGCAACGTATACAAATACCCAACAGTCATAAAATGTCCCGTTAGAGAATTATCTTAACCTTGTAACATTTACGCATTCTTAGATTTACCAGCATTTTGACCAACATTTTAACAAAACCATGTAAGAGACAAAATGTAAGCAATTGTAAGCAACTTTAACCAAATATATGAGACAACATAAAATTTGCTACCTAAGCAAGTTCCAATTCAGAATTTATGATAGAAAAGCAAACTCATACCTCCATCCAATGATCTTGGCGGGAACTCCAAATGATGCAGGAATTAAAAACTGATCTGGGGTGCATGACCTCCAAGTGATATAGGGAAAACCGATCTCCAACCTGAAAAGTACCTGGGACGAGTTCGTGTTCTTTAAAACCAAAGAATGAATTTTAGGAACAAATAAGGTAATGAGCAGAACATATTTATTAAGGGAAAGAAAGCTCCTGTCTGAGAGAGGGACAGGAGGGGGGTCCCGAGTGGGTGTCTCTTTCTTTCTTTCTTTCTTTCTTTCATTCTTTTCTTTCTTTTCTCTCCATACCAAGAATTGAACTCAGAACCTTGTGCTTGCCAGGCAGGCACTGTACCACTGAGCTATGTCCTGGCCCAAGAGATTATTCTTGATCTCCAGGCATTTTACTAAAAGAGAAAGGATCTCTTCTTGTCTCTCTCAGACAGAATCTATCTTTCTCCTAATAAACATACTCTGCTCTTAAGCTCTGTTGTTCCTGGAATTCATCCTTGAACTTTAGAGAACATGGACTCATACCAGGCATCTTTCAGGTTGGAAGTTTCTTTCCCATATATCACTAGTGCATGGGATGCCAGGGAAAAGAGTGTCACAATTACATTTCAGTAAATTTTATCCATACTATCAGTAGCCTAACTTGCTACTGACAAAAGTAAACCCTTGCTTTAGTAGAAAGTAAATGGAAATTAAAACTAAAATGACAGTATGAATTTACAAGCAAAAGCTTTCACTGGAAAGTAAGAGAAGAAATAGTGGAGGAACTGCAGCTGGAGTAGCCAGAGCGGGCACATTCAAACAAAGAGGAGCAGATCACATAGGCTGGGGGTGCTGCAGTCTCCTTCTAGGGGTGCTTTCTTTGTTCTTTCTGTCCTGAAGAAAAAACTGGTCAAGACAAGTGCAGGTGCTAAGAAGGTTTTACATTTACTAAATACTGCAAAGGAAACAAGTTTCACAGAGCAAGTTTGGGCCAAGTAAAAGCAGGAAAGTAAACACACCCTATAGGGCAAGAGTGAAAGGGCACAGTAGCCCCAAGCTCAAGGCCAACTGACCTTGTTATTTTTCCCACCCTGAAAATGCCATCAGATCTGGGCCATCTCGTCAAAAAGGCTGCTGAAGTTCTTGAAAGAAAGCTGCACAGGACACATGTGTGCTTGGATTTGTGTGTGTGTGTGTGTGTGTGTGTGTGTGTGTGTGTGCTTGGATTTTGTAATTCTCTGCTCAAGCCTACTTTCCCCACTAATCTTAGCCACACCCTAGCCTCCTGCCATAAGCCTGCTAACAAAAGCAAGAGGTCAGATTTCCAGGATTAGCTGAAGGAGGCCAGGGTTTTCAATCATTATTTCAGTTTTAGTTTCCACAGCTCTAGAAGAATGCTTGTGGTATGAGGGGCAGTTCCAGTGATTTTTTTTTTTTGTGTGTGTGTGTGTGTGTATGCATCACAGTCTTAGTCACAAAAGTGTACTTTCTCTGGAGCCCAAGTAACCATAGGTTCCAGACAATGGCTGGAGACTTTTAGCTCTCATTCTAAGGTAGGAATCTGGAGCTGGACATTATAAAAGCTGATAATTGTGTAACTTACCAGCTATAATTTGGTAGATCCTGAAAATTAGTTTTTCTTACCTTAGAGTCATCAGTTCTGAAGGGGGCAAGATAGGCTATCTAGGGACAAGGCACCACGGACAGGAAAAGGAGGGGGGCACTGCTAAGTCCCTGCCTGGTTTACAAGAAAATGCAAGGCATACTTTTAATGAGTAATCGGCGGGCCTAGAGATTTAGTTCAGTGTTGCAGAGCCTGCCTGACAAGTGTGAGGCCTTAGGTACAATTCCCAGTATGGGGGATGAAGGGGGGAGCAGTAATAGGTTAAGAGTCCATGAGTTTGTCCCCATAGTAATCTCTGAATATGTAATAGTGGCTGCATAATTTCTCACGAGCTAGATGGCTGATGCAGGATAGATGCTTCACAAATGTGTGCTGTATAATCTATATATCATTTCAAAGAGATAATATTAGTGCTAACAAGTTAGGTAATTTTCCTATTTTTTATAAATTTTGGCTTAGTGGTTCTGTTAGTCAGATGCCTGTTACCAACACAAACACCTGAGATGATGAACTTACAGAGACAAAAGGTTTATTTTGGCTCACCCATTCATGCTGGGTGGCTTCCATCTCCATTAGGCTTGTGGAAGCAGCATAACGCAGCTGTGTAGGAATGGATGGCAGAGCGAAATCACTCACTGACCGCCAGGGAGCAAAAGAGAAGGAAGAGAGGAGTGCCTCAAAAATTCTTCCGAGGGTACAGCCCTGCCAATGACCTAGGACTCCCACTGGAACCACCTCCAAAGATTCCATCTCTTCCCAATAGGGTCAAGCAGAGAGCCAAGCCTTTAACACATGCACCTTATGGCAATGGTATTATTAGTTGATAAATAATAATGCACTCAAATGTTATATATTTCGTAAGTATCTCTTAAAATACTTGCCTATGTACTTATATAATTTTATATAAAATGAATACCACACACATACACTTGCCTATCACTATCACAAAATATTATTTTAAGTAAAACATTATCAAAATTAGGAGCACTAAAGAAATCTACCTGAGGATCTTTTTGGTACCAGGGATTAAACTCAGGACCTTGCACTTACCAGGCAGGCACTTATGCCAGTGAGATGTATCCCAGCCCTAGATTTTTAATGGTAATTATAATGGATAATATTTATTAAGTAAATATCTAGGCTCTACAGTAAGCACTGGATATGGAAAAGTTCTATAATATAAACTATTATTAATTTTATATCTAAACAGTCTTGGGGAAATGAAAATTTAGAGAGAATAGCATTGTGATTAGGGACCTACATATATTTTTCAATTTAGCAACACTTGAGTCATCTTCATAAATCATTCATCATAATAAAGTTACAGAGCAAAACAATGTTCAAGTTCTCCTTAGTGGGATTTTCAAAGTGCACAGGGCATGGAAGGGCTTCAGTGAGCATGCTGACTGTTCAGTCTTTTGTAACTAGATCAGTTTCTTCTCAGAATGACTACAAATGTTGCCTGTGTCACAGGCTGTGGTGAGGGAGAGTTAATAAGTGATTACAAAATTCTTTGTAAATGCAGAGTGCTACAGAAATGCAAAACATTTGTGACAACAGTAATTAGTTCTAATCACTATCTTCATTCTGTGTGCAGCTGCCTCTCAAAATTCACTCTGGAAGTTTAATAACCTCCTATCAATAAATAAATAACCTCCCTCTTCCTTGCACCCTGCTGGGAAGCTGTCCTCAGCTTCTCTCACCCCCTACTAGGCACCCTTCTCTGCATTTCTCCCGTTCCCTAATCACAGCTTAAAACTGATATCAACATCAAAAAGAGAGGTCTGCCTGAACCTTGAACCCATCAAAATTCTGACTTCCAAACAAAACTGGGCACAAGGGGCTGGAGAAATATACAGATCCTTCAAAATACATCTCCTAGGCTCCCACTACCCAAGAGGAAAATTTCCCTCCCCTGAAGATCTAAGAATACTCAGATGACGCCTTAGTTTGGATCTCCTGAGTGTTTCCCAAAGGTCCATGTATTGAAGGCTTTGTCCTCAGCATGTGGCTCTGTCAGGAAATAGTAAAACTTCCAGGAGGTGAAGCCTATCAGAAAACAGTCATGTCACTGGAGAGGGACCCCAAAGGCAAGGTAGGACCCCAGTCCCTTCCTATTTTTCTAGCCACCATGAGGAACATGGACCTCCTTCTTCAAGTGTTGTGCCCTGATGCACTGCAACACCTTAAGTGCAAAGCAACAGGGCCAACTGCACCCACAGACTGAAACCTCTGAAATTCTGAGCCAAAATGAACCTTTCACCCTTTTAAGATTATGTATTAGCTGCTTTCCCATCACTGGGACAAAAAAAAAATCTGACAACTGCAATTCAAAGCAGAGAGTTTATTTGACTCCCAGCTTGTAGTGGGCTCAGTCTATGGTCAGCTTGTGCCCTTCCAGGTCACACCCCCAGTGACCCAGCTCCTAATAGCGCATTCAGCTGCTGAACTCATTGATGGATCATCCATGGATGAGTATAGTGTCCTCCATGGTCCCATCACCTTCCACACTTGTGACATTTTGGGGGGACATTTTATATCTAAACCATAATCATTTATTCTCTCAGGTAAATTTCACAGTAATAGAAGGTAACTTTGGTAAAATATCAAGTTGCAGATTATCATTTATTTAGCAATAGAAAGGAACATAATAGGGACTGAATATAGTTATCATGATAATGGTCAATCCAACATTCATGTAGATACTTTATGTTTTTGACTTACAACAAAAACCATATGGCCTGAAAAGCCTAAGATATTTACTCTCTGGTCCCTTACAGATGGAGTTTGCTGCCTCCTAACAGGATATGAATATAGGTAGCGGGAAGGTCTCAGCCTTAAATCAACCCTTAGAGATAAGGAATATAAGAAGGAAGCCAGGTGTGGTAACTCACACCTATAATCTCAGCATTTGGGAGGCTGACACAGGTGGATCACTTCTAGTACAAGGCCAGCCTGGGCTGTATAGTGAATTCAAGACCAGTCTGAACTGGCCTTGAGATAGCAAGATGCTATCTCACAAAAAAAGAAAAAAGTAACCAAACAAAAGAAATATAAGGAGGAGCAGTTCATGATATAGACAGGAAATAAAGAGAATGTCTTGCCTCCAAACTAATGAAGATCTTCCTTTTTAAAATAAGAGGAAATAATTAACTATGTTAATTTTGCATACAGGATATGTAAGGGATGCAATGAGAGTTAAATGTTGTGTCTCATAACTTGAAAGTTAGTGAAGACCTTTCCAGAACTAGCATAAACAAGAGATGTTTTGTTTGTTTGGGGTTTTCTTTGTTTTTGTTTTCCTTTTCTAGAAAGGAGAACAGAGAAAAGCACCATAAGCAGAAAGGGGTAGACAATAAAAGAAGAGATTCGTTTTATATAGGGTTTTAAAAGATGGTATCTCATAGCACTCTTGTGTGCTGATGAGAATATGGAAGTGATCCAGTAGAAATAAAGGTGGTGGTGAAAATAAAGATGGAGTACAGGAGCACAATAAGACGAGTGTTAAATTATGATACACACATTCTGTAAAAGCTGTATAAAAGAAGGAAAGAAGAAAGAAAGAAAGAAAGAAAGAAAGAAAGAAAGAAAGAAAGAAAGAAAGAAAGCTTTATCCATACTATAAAGGGATAGAGTTTCAGCAGTAGGATAAAGTGATTCCCAATTCCCATATCAAATATCTAGGATAGAGAAATAAATAAACAAATAAATGGGTCTGGGTGCAGTGGCAGACACTTATAATCTCAGATAATGAGATTGAGACAAGAAGGTTGCAAATTTGAAGTCAGTATAGGCAATTTAATAAGACCCTGTCTCAAAAAAGGAGGGGGTAAGAATGTCGCTCCCTGGTAGGCCTCCTCCCCGGGTTCAATTCTCAGTACTATAAAAAATAAAAGAGAAAGAAAAATGGGAATCAGAACAATGAAGGCAGGAATAGTACCATATCCAGGGTGTAGTGCTGATATCTGTTGCTCAGAGACTGAAGAATGCGGCTTTCACTACACCCTTGCTATGTGCTATTGCTGGCTGTGAGCAGACGATGAGAACTGTGGCCTCAGAGCAAATGTGGTGGTATTTTCAGAAGCAGCAGTGGCCAGCACTGCAGAGGCCTGTACTCTAATTCCCACACTAAAGCTTAATATAAGCTTTCTGTGGTGTGCTTTCCCATCATTGATGTTTCCAACTCATAAAGTCTTCCAGAATCTGGAAGGATTACTTGCAAGAAGCTTGAACCTAACACAGAGTACTTTCTTTTCCATATCTGACTCAACCCTAGTAATTTTTTGAGTCATCTTGCATATGGGCTACAGTAATATTCCTACATGAAGAATAAGTTGCTTTCAGATCCCAAAAAGGTTTCCTGACCCTGTGCTTCCATCTTTAC
Source organism: Myocastor coypus (assembly GCA_004027025.1). Taxonomy (NCBI): domain Eukaryota; kingdom Metazoa; phylum Chordata; class Mammalia; order Rodentia; family Myocastoridae; genus Myocastor; species Myocastor coypus. Next base: position 12,539 of record PVJA010031727.1, read on the forward strand.
AGTAGGGGATAATAAGATGTGTAATTTGCTTATTTGCTGTAGAAAGCTAGAGCTGTCTCAACATACTTCTAACCACTGGACACCGAAAAACTTCACTAAGCAGGAGCTTCCTAAGTATTTGTAGGTGAATCTTCTAGCCTCTGGAGAACATCAGTATGCCCTCAGTGAAATGGGTCACTGTGAGACCTATTTATTTCATTCTATAAGATGCGTAGGTAGTCTAAATCCCAAGACAGTTAACATACTCCCAAGGACAAATTGTAAATAAATATTAGCCATCTCACATGCATAAAAACTTTCTGGTTTTCTTTCCTGCATGAGATTGAAAGGAATTATTTTGTCATATACTATATACTTGAAACTAACAAGTTTTCTCTAGTAGGTAACTAGCTCTGGCATAGTCACACACATTTTAGTATAAACTCAGAATGTGCACCCAGTTTTCAAAATGTCCTAATGTATAATTATCCAAATAAATTGTCATGGCTCCCTTTGGGGAAGGAACTAGGGAATCATCACGCTATATTTGTCATGGCATTGCTACATTTCTCCTAGAAGCATTATGTTCTATCAAAGTTCCAAGATTCCCTGCAGGCCAAATCTCTTAGCTACCTCTTAAACCTGGAAGATTGTTAAAATTGCTCTGGCCTCTTACACTAAAGCTTCTTGTCCCCACTGGTATTAATAAGACAAGCCCTTTTATCCCACTCCTTGAGAAAGCCTGAGCTGCAGAGGAAAGCCACCACTGTGATATTGGTGCCCCTCACCAGTGCTTTCCCAAATGGCCCAGGGGAAATGTGTGTCTCCTGGACTCTCCCAGGGAATATAATAAACTGAATATATATATATATTGTACCAAGAATAGAACTCATGACCTCACACTTACCAGGCAGGTACACTGTGCCCTGAACTATATCCCCCACACTAACTGCTATATTTTTGTGGCCTCATACAATGTAGCCATTCATGACTACTCACTTTCTTCAACCTCTCTTCTTCCTGCCATCTGTGAGGATAGCTCAAACATTTCTATTTCACTCAAAATGGGCTATCACTCTCTTTATGCCTCCAGGGGATATTGTACCTTTTAAAGTTCTTGTCAGGATGTTAAATCTTGTATCCCCAAATACTGTCTACAAGTCAACAAATTCTTACTAATCTAATCTTATATGCTAGGCCCTGTGATAGAAAATATCCTAAAATACAACAAGGTATGATATATTTCTTCTTCCATATGTATTAGCTAATTCTTTCAGTTCCTAGGATATCTAACACCTTCTCTCCTGCATCAGACCTAGCACTTTGAACCCATATTATGCTGGTATTTAAACCTAAATTATTGGCATAACAGTGAGGAGATGAGGTAGTGTTTCCAAGGATACCACCTGCTGCCTTGTAGGAGAAGGGATTCTACAACATCTACTAACACAAATGCTAGCAATAACTAGAACAAAACAGATCACCTCTGTAATTCTTATGATTAGGTCTTCATAGCCTTTATTCCCAGAATAATCCATTCAGAAGTCTGTTGCCCATATGACAGAGTCCAAGGTCTTCTCATCAAGGGCTTTGACTTGAGCATAAGAGTCCTGCTTGGAATACCACCTCCTAGTAAGAGAATCAAAGGCTTATTAATATCCCTGGGGATGACAAGTCTGTGTAGCTCAGCCATTCTATCAGAGAATCTCAGCATCCTCTCTTCTCCACAGTATATAAGAGCTCTCACAATTAGACTTTAACTCTTTACATAAAAGGTTATTTGATTCACATTATCCCTCTGCAGAGCATCATTTGAGTATGGCAATAGCTGTCCAATTCTTCTGTTGTTGCATGCATTGCTGTCCCCAAATCTTAATTATTGGATTAGCAGATGCAATGTTTTTAACTATGAAGTTTCCCCAAATAATTTTCAATGAAATCTTTAGCACCTGCACTTACACTGTGTGCCAGGGATAACCAATATCTCATACACCACCCAAGAGGAAATAATGTTTACCCACTGGGCAATCAGTGAATCATCCCAGAACACACTCTTAACACCTCTTTTCTTGGACCATGTGGGCCATCTAAGAAGCAGATGCCCGAATAAAATTAGATATAGAAAAGATTTTTAATGTAGGCAGAGTGAATTCCTATGAAAAAATTGAGACAGAATCAGAGAAGGCTGGAAGAGCTATCAGAACATAATTCAGGTCTGACCCTTATAAACCAGAAAAGTGGGGGTTGGGAAGATGGTTCCGTAGCACAAGTGCCTGCATTGCAAGTGCAAGGTCGTGAATTTGAACCTCAGTCCAGCAAAAGAAGAAGAAGAAGAAGAAGAAGAAGAAGAAGAAGAAGAAGAAGAAGAAGAAGAAGAAGAAGAAGAAGAAGAAGAAGAAGAAGAAGAAGAAGAAGAAGAAGAAGAAGAAGAAGAAGAAGAAGAAGAAAACGGAAAAAAGGAAAGTCTATTAGGAAGAATCTTGAACTGCACGCAGTTGTGAGAAATTTTCAGCACAGCAATATGAAGTCTTCAAACTAAAGTAGCTGTCAAAGGAGTGTTATATCTCACAAGAACAGGCCCTAGTTTCCCTGTTGCAGTGACTCACTGGCTGAGAATGGTCCCTAGAAAGTGTGATCTTAGTGAAAATTCAGGGGCTAGGAAAAAGGCTCAGTAAAATAAGTTCTTGCCTGGAAAGCAGAAGGGCCTGAGTTCAATCCCCAGTCCCCACCTCCCCCGCCAAAAAAAGCCATTTAGTGAAAATGCAGTGGGTTCAGATTTGCCAATCATACTCTTCAATAAGAGCTAGGGACACTCATTTTCATGGCCACCACAACACCTTGCAGAATATTTTGAAGACTAAATAAAACAATGTAATATGCATAAACATTTATATGTATCAAATAGCAATTGCTTAACCCATGAATTTTGTTAGTTGTTGAAGTTATTTTTTTTTTTTTTTGAGACAGGGTCTCACTGTGCAGTTCAGGCTGGCTTTGAGCTCACTTTTGTAGCCCAGGCTGGTCTCGAACTCACAACGATCCTCCTGCCTCAGCCTCCCAAGTGCTGGGATTACAGGCGTGAGCCACCACACCTGGCTGAAGTTATTATTGATAGTAGGTAGTTTCTGGTCTGCCTTGCTGCAAAGGCACTGTCTTACTGTCTTATCATCTAAAAGCTCCTTCCTTAACTTCTTGACACCTTTATGGTCAAGAACAATACAGATTCCTTCTATGCTGTTCACCAACTCTTAGCCTATAAGACAGATCATTTTACAAGTGATTAATACTATTCTATTAAGAATAGATTCCTTATGCACTTTCCATACTTATCCAAAGACGTGAGTTTACTATTTTACATGTTTTAATGAACACTTTCTGATTGATCTCACAAAATACCATATATTATATATCAAAAATTATACATTTATATGAGGTTATTCTTTGACAATATACAAAAGTACCTTCAAAAGTGTAAAAATTAGCCAAACATTAGAGTCCGTGAGAGTGAGATCCTGTCTTGAAAAAATTGAACAAGTCCTAACATTGTCAGTTTTATTTTAATTGTGATGATACTGAAAGGTTAAGAAGTTGCATTCAGTTACTGAATTCATGGAAATTTATATCACAAAGTCAAGGAAGTCAATTTGGAATTTGTAATTTATCATAAAGGTCAGGACTAGGATGACAGCACTTATGGAAAAAAGATGAGAAACATGCAGTAGGAAAAATTGTCAGACATCAGTAATTAATTTACTTTAGAAGATAAAGAAGAGAAATTAAACAAACAAAAAAATCAAAAGCTCCCAGGTGTTAAGAAAGATGGTCCAGTGGATAGAGCTTTTTAGTTCGTTTGGTTTTTTTAATCAGCATATGTTTGTGATACACAGCAATTACATTCATCTTAGGGAATTTTTACATATACACATTATGTATAAACATTTTTATTTCCTCTCCTATTATGGCTGCATCTAGATGCCCCCCAAAAGTCTCATGTGATTATAGGTGAGGATTTGCAGAGTTAGCTAGATCTAGGGTATGTGATACTGAGACTAAGGATGTGGGATGCATGGTACGAAATTAAGGATGTATGGTACTAAATTAGCTCACGATTGGCTTAATATAGCTCTGGGTGTGGATAATGGAAAGGACCATCGTAGGTGTGAGTGGCACTACCCAAAGATTATAGTATTGATGAGATAAAAGGGAAAGGGAGGTTTGCTTCACTGCTTGGGGTTTGCTGCCTCCTACCTGCCCTGCAGTGGACTGTTTCTCCTCCTCCATGTCCCTCTGCCATGCCACCATGCCTAGGAGCTACCAAACTATGGTCTCAAACCACTACACCCTGTGAATCAAATTAAACCTTTCCTCCTTTAACCTGTTGGTGTCAGTTATTTTGTCTCAGCAACAAGAAAGGTAGCTAAGACATCTCCCATACAAGCTTTTAAAAATCTTTTCATTGTTTTCTCTTCTTATTTTACTAATAGCAACCTCGTCCCTTTGAAAAACATCCCCTATTGCATTCCATGTACTTCTAATGCCAGTTGCAGAGTCATAGGGTGGGCCTGAGACCCAGTTTTAGCAAACTGTAGATTCCCATCCTTCTGGCCCCAGTAAATGAGCACATGGCCAAAATCATTCCACTCGGCCTCCTGTCCTTAGATTTTATATGCAATACATGGGAGAGATTACTTTTCTTTCCCCTGGAGCTGCTAAGTTAGGATGACATAATCTTGAAACTGTCCCATGTTCTTATCATTCATATTCCTATCGTTTCATATTGGAAAATCCAAGTTGCTATCGGAATAAAATGGATGATAGAGAAAGGAAAAGCAGACCTAATAGACAATTCTTTTTTTGAGAATCTACACTCAACTCCCCCACTGACTTCTCCATTACATAAACTTTATTTCAACTTATTCTCCTTTACTCAGAATTGTTTGAACTAAATGTGTGTCATTTGTAAGTGACAAGCATTAATAGTTAGGGGGTGAATTGATTTGAGGAATAAAGTTAAAGCAATGGGAGGAATATTAAATGTAATCAGTAGCAGAATAAAAAAGCACATAATTCCAAACCAACAGATAGTCACAAGCAGTACAAGAAGCCATTGGCCATCTCTATGATCCCATGTGTCTATAGATTTAAAAATTATGGTATAAAGAACATAAAAATGTTTCAAAATTCCAATTCCAGCACTGAACAATTCTGTGATCTTGGGCAATATAATAATGACAGCTCTATACATATTTTGTGTCAAACATTGTGTTAATAGTTTTATGTGTGTTGTAATTATTTAATCACCATTTCACCTTTGCAAAAGAGACTGAGTCAGAAATATTAAGAAGCCATCCCCAAAGACACATTATCAACTAAAGGCAATTTTGCAATCTTGAGTTCAATCTCATTCCCTCTAGATCCCATGCCCTTTACTGCTATATTATAAAGCCTCGCTTGTGGTCAATTTATGACTATTACATGAGGCTAAAATGCTTTTAAAATCCACAGATGTTGTCTCAGTAACATTTATATTTCTGCTCCTCACAGGAATTCTTAAAAACTATTGAATGAATACAAATATCTACTTTTCAGATAATAAAAATTGTAGTTACATTGTATGCTTTAGAGAGCAAGAGTGTGGAACTTCAACATTCCCCTAAATCTAATGCTATTTTGCACAGGCAGTACAAACTGACTTAATATAAATAGTAAGTCTTGCATAAAGGCACAAGAATACAAAGGTGTATAGGTTAATAGCTACCTCCTTGGGGATTTATTCTTTTTTTTTTTTTCAAGAGATCTCCCCCAGAAGCCTGGAAGATAAAAAGTTCCCAGCCCTTTGCAATCATTTTGACTAAGATATCAAAAAGTTTATATGAGATAGAGGGAAAAAATCTAGACACAGTAAGAGCTGCAACAGGCAGATCAGAAAAAGTTTATCATTTTTCTTCCTTTCTCCAGTGTACTTAATATAAGTCACCATTGTCATTTGCAATATCAAAAGAGATGTTTTTCTTTCAAGAATTCATTGGGAATGTGAAAAACCTTGGCTAAGTGCTAAGTGATCCACCCATTACCTCTAAAATAAACATTTATCATGTGGCTAGATATTGTTGGGATGAACCTCAGATTTCCCCATTACCTCATTACCTCCCGGAGCCAGTCCAGTCTGCTTGCTGTCACCAGATGCTCCCCTGAAATTGCTCTTTCTGAGTCCCCAGTAACACCCACATTGCCTAATCAATGCCTGTCATTCTCAAACTCAGCAATAGCTCCTGAGTTGTTTACCTCTTGCTCTGTCCTCCTGCCTTACTCTGGCTCTTTGTTCTCTTCATCTACCAGTTTCATGTTCTTCTGGTTCTTTCTTCTTTCTGCTCAGACACTCTTACATTCTCTAACTTTTCCCGAAGTGATCTCAGCTAAATCCGGGGCTTCAAGAACTGTATTGATGCTCCCATGTCTGTATCTCCAGCCTGATCATCCTTGTGAGCTCCCTATTCTTTTATTCTTCTTCTCCATCTGGATGTCCCACAGACCTCCCAACCTTAACATCAATTTCTCACAAACTGTTAAACCTATTTCAGTCCATATTTCCTTTAATTGCCCTACAGCCTTTACTCATCTCATTCTGGTCTTGATTCTCTCCTTCACCACACCAGTACTTCTCTTGTCTAAACTTTTATTCTTTGTTTCAATTTTTTGCCAACTGTAGAAGAGGTGCCTCTCCTATATGTTCCTATAGCACTTTAAACCTCTCTTCTGGAAAGCTGGCCTGATAGCTCAGTCGACTAAAGCACCTGCTTAGGCACAGCTCAGAAGCCAGGGTTAGATCCTTGGCTTGCTGTGCCAGTCCTACCCCTGTGATGTGCCGAGATGGTGATTGAGACTGGACATGGATGCATCTGTAATCCCAGCTCTTGGAGGGCTGAACACAGGCAGATAATTATGAGTCCAATCTACATAGTGAGACCCTGTAGACCTTATCCTAAAATACAAAAATTTAAAAACTACCCCCTGATCATTTGTTGTTATAGTATAGTATTGTAATCTCCAAGTTACTTGCCCATATCTTTCAAACCCCAAACAGGAACCTTATACAAATTTTCACATCTAACACTAACCCTGAAACTCAGTAAGTATCCAATAAATACTTGTTGAGGAGTGAAGAAATGTATCCTTAAGTCTCCCGCTGCATTCAACATTTGAAATGTTCACGGTTCAATGAAAGTTGTTCCAGTTATGTGCCATTTTATTTCCTAAATTATTTGCTTAATATAGTCTCTTATCTGTATCTATAATGTCATTATCTTAATTTAGACTTTATTTCCTGACTTGCCCTCTGTGTTAGTTTCCTAATTCAAATCTCAATCTCCCCTACTCTATTCCCTTTACAGCTTCCAGAATGAGTTTTCAAAAATCAAATTAGTTTGTATTATTCCCAAACTGAAAGGTATCCATGAGTTTACCAGAACCTGCAGGGCAGTTCAAAATCTGAGCATCCACACTTCGACTCCTCTCTCTTCTCCAACCATATCACCACCCACTCCACACAGATGCCTGCCTGATCCTACTACTGCTTCCTTCACTCAGACCCTCTCACTATCTACTCTGGCCCATTCCCATTGGCTCAACAAATTGAGTACTGACCACTTGTAATGTGCCAGGCAGTGTTCTAGGAATCAGAAATATGCAATGAATAAAAAGAAAAAAGTTCCTGTCCTCCTCTCTCTACTTAGATGCTAGCTTGAACAGAAGGACTTTATTTAATGCTTCTATGGAACTACAAGAAGATGCTTATGATATGCTCATAACATGCTGTAATTGCTCACTGTGCTTAAATGCAGTGGTGGTCTAGCTCTTAGGCCCACTGGGGCTAATGCAGTTTGGTTGTGTGTGGGGAAGAGATGGCTTCTATAAAGGACAATATGCCAATATAATATTGCTCTCCCAGAGCCTTGGGAGGTGACTGCAAGTAACTCTAAGGTAAGTCTCTCCTACTCACCTGCGCATCCCAGTAGAAAATGGAAATTTCATTTCTATTCCCCTACTCTTGTCATATTCTGTGCCAGCTCAGAAAATTCTTCCTCTGAGACCTATCATCTCTGTTTGCTGCTTGCCTACAAAGTGCTACAGAACAAAAATCCTGCCCTGGCACTATCTAGCTGACTTCTACAATTCTAACCCTTCATTCCAATTTTTGAAACTTTTATTATAAGTAGGAATCCTTTCAGAGAACACTCATTGAAACTCCAGGGATTTCCATAACACTTCATTTACTGCTGTCTATTCCTGTAAGGTACAGGGCCCCTTAAAGAAAATTAAGAACATGTATGAGTGCTTCCAACTCAGCACAGGGTTTCAGAACTGTTTACGCTTTGGATTGTCACATGTACAAAGAGCAAACACAGAGTCCAGACTTAGAATAATTTTTTCTAGCTTCTCTACTCAATCTAGATAAACCTTTCAGGCTACCTAAGTCAATACATTGTCAGATTCCTTTGGAAGTATGTATTTTATTGATACAAATATTTCCTAGGTTTAATGAAATTTCTTTCTTTCTTTGTTTCTTTCTTTCTTCTTTCCTTTCTTTTTTTTCTTTTTGCACCAGGAATTGAACTTAGAACCTGTGCTTGCCAGGCAACTGCTGTGCCTATGAGCTATATCTCCAGCTGCTGTCCAAAATCATAGAATCAAAAAAAGTTTAGGGTAAGAACAAAGAACTATTGCCTTGGCATATCTATTATATATGGAATAAAATATGCTAAGCAGCTTATTCTAGAAATCAGCTAAATTTCATTAGCTAGAAACTAAGCAACTAAACTCTAAGGAATAGCCATAGGCCTCCATGCCATTAGCATATCTGCCTATCTTTTGAGTCTCACATTGAAAATAATCCAATTTTGAGACGTCTCTGGCCCACTTGTCTGAACACTCCGCAGACATCTCCAGCCCGCCTGCCTGAACACTCCGGCCCACCTTCCAGACTTCTCCTGCCTGCTCACCTAAGGTCTCTGACCTGCTCCCATGAGTACTCCAGCCCACCTGCCAGACGTCTCTGGCCCGCCCACCATGTTAGACCTACTCCAGCCCACTGTGAAAGCAGCCGACCCAGAAGCTAGGCCCAACATGTGACTCAGATCTTCAGCCAGATACAAGCATAGCCCATCCAGCATCAGGCCCACCACCTAAGTCAGACCTCAGGCTCGACGCAAGCTTAGCCTACTCAGCAGTGAGGCCCCCCAGGTGAGTGACCTCCCTCCCCAGGGCTAAAAGCAGCTCAGCTGACCCAGCAGCCCAGACTGAACCACGAACCCATGGACATGCAGTCCTGCACCAAAGGTCTCTGCAATACAGAATGATACAGACAAGGAGAAAAATGCAGTCTCAGGTCCCAAATCCACCTATAACAGATACAGGAGACACTACCCTACAAGATGATGAGAATCATGCAGATGAAATCTCTGAACTGATAGCTTGTGAGGTGGACAGACAAGTACAGAAACATATAGAGCAAATCAGATCACAGATAACATGTCAAGTAAAAAAGAAATGTATGAAAAACTAGACTATGAAGTGGAAAAACAACTGCAGAAAAGTATAGAAGAAACCATGGCAGAAATAACCACTGAAGTTAAAAAAGATGTGTCTAAATTAAAGCATCTAAAGTAGGGGAACAACTACAGAAAGGTAGAGGGGAGAACAGAGCAGAAATAATCTCTGAATTAGAGAGAGAGAGAGAGAGAGAGGATAACTATAATGAGAGACTTCAATACTACTAAAGAAGACATCGATAAAATATTAGAGGAGAATACAAAACTGAAGGACTCGCTGGGTGAGCAATATAAGAAGAAAAACATAGCATGAAACAGTTTGAAAGACATATACAAGAAAATAAAATCTTAATCACAAACTGGCAAAATTTTATGAACCAAAGTGAAGATAGAATCTCAGATCTTGAAGACATGGTCACAGCTAGTGAAAAGATAAGAAAGGATCTCTTAAAAACAACTAGAATGCAGGAAAAAATAATTCAACATCTGCAAGATGATGCAAAAAATGAACAATGTGAGATTAATAGGAATCAAAGAGAAAGAAGGAGTCAATACAAAGGCTATAAAAAGAATATGGGCAGAAGTAATAGCAGAAAACTTCCCAAATATGAAAAAACAATTGGACATACAGGTAAGTGAAGCATACAAAAATCCAAATAACATCAACCCAACTAAAAACACACCCAGACATATAATAATCAAGTTTCCAGAAATTCAGCAGAATAGTATACTAAGAGCTGCTAGAAAAAATAAACAGATCACATTTAAAGGAAAACCCATCAGAATAACAGCAGATTTCTCTTCACAAACCATGAAGTTAAGAAGAGCATGGATCACAGTGCTTCAAGTGCTCCATGAAAACAAATTTCAGCCCAGACTGCTATACCCAGCAAAACTCTCTTTCAAGTATGAAGGAGAAGTGAAATACTTCCACAACAAGAAACAACTAAAGTATTTTATGACGTCAAAACCAGCACTACAGAGCATACTAAAAAATATTTTAGAGAGGGGTCAAAACAACTCAAACTCAAGATATGAGAACAGAAAGACCTGACCAAATAGGCTACTCAATTAAACACAGGAGAAAAAGAGGTAAACAGTAGTAAGTAAACATCATGTCAATTATAAGCCAACATATTTTAATTACAACCATCAATGTAAATGGACTCAATTCTCCAATTAAAAGAAATAGACTGGCAGCATAGATAAGGAAGCAAAATCTAACAATATGCTGTATACAAGAAACACACTTAACTCATAAAGAAACTCATAGGCTAAAAGTGAAAGGATGGAAAACAGTACTACATGCTCCAGCATCTCAAAAAAAAGCAGGAATAGCAATCCTGTTTGCAGACAGTCTAAACTTCAAACCAAGACTGATCAAACGAAATAAAGGCCAGTACGTATTGGATAGGGGAAAACTTCAAGATGAAGAGGTGACACTCATAAATATGTATGCACCCAACACAGGAGCAGCAAATTACATAAGGCAAACCTTAATGGACACGAAAAATCTAATATCCAATACCACAGTCTTAACAGGAGACATCAACACCCCCTTATTCAAAAAAGATAGGTCAAACAGACAAAAACTTAGCAAAGAAGTAACAGAGATAAACCAGAACTTGAAACAGCTGGAATTAGTGGACATACACAGAGTGTTCCACCCAACCATTTCAAAATACACTTTCTTTCCAGCTGCGCATGGGACGTTTTCTAAAATAGACCACGTATTAGTACATAGCTCATGCTTAAGTATATGCAAGAAAACAGAAATTATCCCATGCATATTATCTGACCACAGTGCAATGAAATTGGAGGTAAATGACAACAGAAGCCACAAGAACTGCAGAAATACATGGAAATTAAACAACACTCTTCTCAACAACCAGTGGGTTACAGATGAAATTAAACAATATCTTGAATTTAATGAAAATTCAAACACAACCTACCGGAATTTATGGGACACAATGAAAGCAGTCCTTAGAAGGAAATATATAGCTCTGAACTCACACATTAAGAAAACAGAACGAGAATAAATAAATACTCTCCTGGAGCACCTCAATAGACTAGAAATAGAAAAGCAAACGAAATCGAAAGCCCAAAGATGTGAGGAAATTATAAAGATTAGAGCAGAAATTAATTCAATTGAGACAAAGAAAACAAGATAAAGAATTAATGAATCAAAAAGCTGGTTCTTTGAAAGATTAAATAAAACTGATAAGCCTCTAACTAACCTCATCAAAAAGAGGAAAGAAAGGACTCAAATTCAAGCAATAAGGAATGAAAAGGGTGAAATTACTACACACCCAGCAGGGATTCAGAAGATCATAAATACCTACTTTGAAAATCTTTACTCTCACAAAATTGAAGACACAGATGAAATGGACAGATTCCTAGAAAAGTACAAATTACTCAAACTCAACCAAGAAAATATCATAGGGGCCCGGCAGGATGGCTCAGTGGTCTAAAGCGCCTGCTTAGGAAAGCTTGGGTGGCTGCAAGGACCGCGGTTCAATCCCCGGCACCACATGCTGCGCCAACCTTGCCCTCAGGGCAGGCTGAGTCGACCATAAAAATAAATAAATAAACAAATTTTTTTTTTTTTTTTTTTTTTTTT
>PVJA010031728.1:0-24674 GCA_004027025.1 Myocastor coypus
GGAGGTGGGTCATGCCCACACACTGCACTCTATAGAATGATTGTGAGGAGAATATGCAATATGTCAACTTTCAAAGAAAAGAAGGGGGAAAAGAAAAAAAAAAGTAATGTGGATTTAGAAAGGTTAATGTTTAATTGTTTGATCAATCTTATATACCTATATGTATTAATCTAAACTGATCTGATGATGAAAATATGTAGTATAATCATTGTTAAATTTAAACAATAAAAAAATTGAAAAAAAAAATGACAACTGTTTCTTTAAAACAGCATGGTATGTGCCAGTCATCTTTTTATTACTATAACAAACCCCTGAGAAAATCCACTGAAAGGGAGAATGGTTTATCTTGGGTCATGGTTTCAGACCTTTCAGTTTTTGGTCACTTAGTCACATTGCTTGTCCTGTGGTGAGATCGACTGTGACTGTGGGACTATGTTCCACCTGTGATGAAACAAAGCTGCTCACCTTACAACAGCCAAGAAGGGAATGTACAGTCTTCTAGGGCAAAGCTCCTTAGGACCTACCTCCTCTAGTCAGGCCCCATTGTCAGATTCATTTCCTCCAATCAGGCCCCACTGTGAGATTCGCTTCCTCCAATGAGGCCCCATTGTGATAATTACTTCCTCCAATCAGGCCCTGCTGTGAGATCCTCATTGTCTTCTAATATCCCAGGAAATTATAAACCCATCTAGGGAGCCTAGCACCTTTTCAAAGGCTTTAGTGCTGAACAATACCATTTTGGGGAGCCACACTTTTCAACAGATTTGCATGGATCTTTCAGATCCAAAACATAGCATCAAGCAATGCAGTGTCTAATGGTTCAAGGTTGTTTCACCTGAGATTCAGGAATCCTGATGAAACCAGAGACAAAGGTGGTGGGTGAGACTTGAAAGTGGTTACAGAAGGTGACAATTACCCTGTGCTCTGTACTCCAGAAGTAATGAATGCTTGTGCAGCGAGAGCTCTTGTCAGTGTGTTTCTAGTTTTATTTTTTAATGGAAAAGAAAACAAAATTTCTAAGCAAAATGATGGAATGATAATATTTAATACATTCCATATTGCTATCTTTATAATAGTTACTGAGAAGACATGGGCATAAAAATTTCCCCAGCACTTGGGAGGTTGTGGTAGGTGGATCATTGCAAGTTCAAGATCAACCTGCGCTACAAAGTGAGATCAAGACCAGGCTGAACTGCATAGTGAGACCCTGTCTTAAAAAGACAATCAGTCACTCACTCACTCACTCACTCACTCACTCACTCACTCAATCAATCAACAAATAATACTAACACAAACATTTCTTTTCAATGAGCTAAGAGAAGATAGTAATATAGCTATGTTCTGTTCTTTTCTCTTTTCCCTTCCTTCCCCTTTTCCAAGGCTTCCTAGTTTTAAAACGATCTATCTCTTTGGAAATAACAGAAAAAAATGGACTCGTTCATGCCTCTGTGATCAAATGAGGGGTATTCCTCATTACTTGCTATTGATACTATGATTATGTAGTTATAAAAAAGAAACTAAAAATCAGTACTTTTTACTATACTATTTTAGCATATGAAATAAAATGTATGCATTGAAGTTAAATTCTTTCCAAAAATATTTTATTATATGAAAGAAAAAATCACATTTCCAAATGCTGTGGAAGATATTAAGAAGTCTGAAATCTGTGTACATTATGAATATTAAAAGATTTACAGAAGATAAGGGCTTCAGAGTTCTAATGCAAAAGATACATTTGCTTTTAAAATTACTAGTGCATTCCTTTTAAATAAGATACTTTATGCTTGAAACTATTCATCATGAAAAAATTTAAACTCCTTTATGTGACATTTTCAGACTTTCTGAAATTATATCTAAGAGAGAGAATAACATACTCTGGTCACTTACAATATTTTATTTATTTATTTATTTATTTATTTATTTATTTATTTGATATAGGGCCTCACTATACAGTGCAGACTCTAGTGATCCTCCTGTCTCAGCCTTCCCAGCACTGGGATTATGTGTACCACTATGCCTGATTTCAGTGACTGGCTCTAGGGAGGCCAGTAGAGCATGCAGTAGCAAGATTATACCCTTGAAGTTGCAAGGCAGGCACTTACACTGCTGAGCTCTCTCCATGGTCCCATTGTCAATATCTTGTTTTGGAGTACAACCCCTGAAACGTGTGGAAGACACTGCAGTGTCCTTGGTTCTATGCCCAAGAGAAATGTAAATAGCTATAAACTTTTATTCTAATAGAAGAGGCTGGCAAATATTTTTTTGTCAAAGAGATACTTTCATGAAACGATTATGTGCAGCACAACCTACAGTCTTTAAGCAATAGTCATCTGGGCTGGTGTCATTACTTCTGCAGTAAGCAGACCACGGTCTTGATTAAGGGCATGAATGATGTGCTTGGCCACTCAAGGTGAAAGAGCTATGGAATTTCGATCAGAGCAACAGGCTTCACTTGGGTCCACACTCAGCTATTTTGAGAGGCATAACTTGCATTCTACATGATTATAAAGGGTGGAAGGAGCTGTTTCATTCTGGATGGAGCTGCACATGGGTCTTCCCAGCTTCTGCACCCACCATCGAAGTCCACGCAGAGTCCTGCTCTATATTCTCACTTACCCAGAAGCATTTCAAATTCCTAGACTAATACTGCTTGAGAAAAGGCACAATTTCTCTTATAAGCTACAAAAGATATTTAGGGATACAAGACATAAGTTTTGAGTGCAGGGAGACCTATTTTTCTGGTGAAAAGTATAACAATGCTTGCCTGGCACTTCTTATCAGCCAATGAAGAGTGAGAAACTCTCATGTCATATTCTGCATAGGACTCCAGAGTTGCTCAGCACAGCTTTTTTAAAACTGATAGACTGTTGGGACTTGAAAGGTTTAACCCAGCAAGTCATGACTGAAGGCATCTTGGATGCTACTTACATAATGCATATGCCTAAAATCAACATCTGGTCAATGGACTGTCTCACCTCTTACAATGGGATGGTTATGTAATGCATATACATTTCTGTAAGGTCATATTTCTCTTTTAAAGTTTTAGCATTTAAAATAATTCTTATGTAGATGTCTATCCAAAATATACTGTTGGCAAGCAGTGATATTCTTGCCTCCCTTTGCTTTATTGTTGTAACTTTTCCCTGATAAGTCTCCCAGGATGGAGCCTGGCCATGAAGAATCATGCCGTGATCCAAGAGAGACAGAAGTATAGGAGATCTTGATTTCTTTAACTTGCCATGCCAGTTGTAGCAAAAAGCAAATATCCCATACCTAGCTCAGTGCAGAATGATATTAAATAAGTTGACACCAGAAAATACCATAACACAGGTCCTCTGACTTAGTAGCATGGCCCCCTCTTCAGTTTTTATTTATTTTTAATCCTCTATATGTCTTGATAAGAAACTGGGGAATTTTCAGAAGATAATGAACAAACAAAACTACAAATGCCACCATTATTTACAATTTGGAGCTCACTATAATAGAAAGATTTTGAAAGGACTTTTAGTCTTCTTGTTGAGATCTTGGGCACATTTAACCATGCAAAATGCTAGCCATCAGCCCCAAATATATTTCCAAATGTATCAGGATCCATCCAGCTTGTTGGCTGCAAAGTTGTCCCTTGGACCATTTTCTGGTACTAGAGTTAATAAGTGAGATGCTCTGAAATTAATAGAACCACACAATATCAGAACAGTAAGCAAATCAACATGTTCTCAGGCATGGAGTACAGGTAATTAGGAGGTAGGCTTGTGCGACAAATAGGCACATGTGGGGCAGTACCAGTGTCTAATCCTGAAGAACAAAATGACATTTAATGCTGGAACCTCCCTCTGCTTTGGAGGGAAGACAATGTAAGCTCCCCACCTGTTTTCTTATGTTTTTATTTTTATTTTTATTTTTTTTCCTCAATTTAAGGAAAGTCAGTTCGGTGTTGGATTTGGGGATCTTTCATACCTCACAAGATACTTATAATCGGCGACTAGATTCATCCTCAGGGCACTTCAGGGAAGTCTGGATCATTGGGATCTGTGTTCAGTTCCTTCAGCTTCACCCCTCTGTCCTTCCCTGGTCCCTTGTAGGATTCCAGACAGGGACAGTGTGATTTGTCACACTAACTTAGATGAAAGTCTTGATCAGAACCAGAGTGGCCTTTTCAGTTTATTGTCCCTCAGTTATGCCATTAGGAGGTGCTCTTGCCCTGTCCTACACACGATGCAGCTCTCTCTGGGGAGGCACAGGCCCTTCATCATGCAGGTCTGTTAGCCCTTTCCACGTGTCTGGAACTTCCCCCTTAAGGAAATCCATAATTAATTCGTTGTGATGAAAATTAGTGCCTGTGTTTTTGCCCTTTATCTTTTAGGGTACATTTTTCTATTTTAATCCCTGTGTGCTACAGTATAGACTTTATGTAGACAGAGAAGCAGACACAGGTGTTCATTTGGATCTACTGTGTACCAGTCTTAGGCCCACACTGACCTTTCCCATATTCCTGTCTATTTTGAGGATTAAATTAAAACCTAAACAAGGGGCTGGGGAGATGGCTCTATGGCACAAGTGCCTGCCTGGCAAGTATAAGGTCATGAGTTTGAACCCCGGTCCCACAAAACAACAACAACTACAACAACAACCTAAGTGAACATGCATGATGTGTGTAATTATATGCTTAATAAATAATTTTCCAATTCCTTATTAAATTTATTGTAAGGAACTTGATGTATGGTGACTTATGCAGTTGTCTTATTGATACATTGTTTCTAGTTTTCCTACTCTTAGATAATGTTAAGTTATAAGCATTGTTAACCAATTTTAACTCTTCATTCATTTTCAGAAAACTAATTCTTACTCTAAGGTGCTTTTTAAAAAAAATTATCTGCTAGAAATGAAAATGAAGTGGTGCATGATGGAGAAATGCACATGCTAGAATGGTTTAGTCCTTAAATCTCACGCTTTGAAAATCTAATCAATTTATTAACATAATATATCTTTATAAACATGTCAGCTTTTTGTTATACAGAAAAGTACTGCTGTTCAGAACTGTTGGCCAAAATAGTGGATTTAGACTCCAAACTATGGAATAGAAATTTTCTACTTGCCATAGGCTGGAGTAGTGGCAGTTGAGTCATTTCTGTAATTATCACAGTGATTATAAGCTGTCTGCTTTGTTGTCTCTGACTTGTTGAAATATAAGACTATTTGAGTCAGGTGAAGGGTAGTCTGATAGTTATTGTGCTCTGGGAATTATAAATCACATGCCCCTCTCATGCCTTATTGTCATTCTCTCTTCTGGAAGCGGTATCCATAGCAATGCATCTCTTCTTAAAAATAGCCTAGTTTTGAAGTGATGGGTATAATTAGAATTTCTAGAAAGCTCAGTAGTCATGATCGAATGCTCTTAATTTTGATGAGCTCTTCCTGGATAACTAAGTCCAAACTGAGAACTTTTAAAACCACATTAAAATCTATACAAATCTGCCTTTAGCTCGCCATCTGTTTTAAGAATGTGGGCTCTACTCAATGTCAAGTTTCAGAGTCTGTAGAGGATTTAGCAATTGTAAATTTGTGGCACCATGAAAACAACTGTGTCAGGAGGAGTTCATATGTGATAGCCCATGAATTAATAGGAATCACCTTTTTTTGTTAACTTTATTTATATTATGGCCAGCTCAAGCTACCCTGTGGGAGGGAGGCTAGTGCAGTTTGTGGTGCCAGGGATCAAACTGCAGTCCCTGTGGTTGCCTAAGCTTGCCTAAGCAGGCACTTTAGAATGCTGAATTATCTCACCAGCCTTTAACAGGAATCATTTTGATCTTAGCTGATTAATTCTTTTTTATTTTATTTTATTGATTAATTCTTAGTAACATCTTACTTTGTTTCAGAAAATATATTTCTACCATGGGAGATCCTATAATAGATGCTGGTGAGGAAGAGGAACTGGTCCTTAGGCTCATACAAATGATGAAAATCTAAGACAGTAGTTATCTAATCATAACCATATTGCTAGGGGCTGGGGAGATAGCTCCGTGGCACAAGAGCCTGCCTGGCAAGTACAAGGTCGTGAGTTTGAACCTTGGTCCTGCAAAGAAAAAAAAAAAAGGTTTTTTCATAACCATATCACTAAGGTCAAAGAACAGGGTCTAAGATTCATTAAAGGACTATTGACTGGTGTTCCTACAGGAGATGTTAAAGATAGGAAAAAGTTGCTTTAACAGAGATGAGGGGAAAACTTTTAAAAATGATGTAATACTATGTCCCAAGCCTGGAGAGCTTTTCTAAAAGGGGTGAAATAAATAAAATGGAACTGAAAAACAGATAAAAATAAAGGAACTTTCAGAAGACCTGGGGTTATACTTTCTTAGGTGGAGTTGGGCCATGTAGGAACTTAAAGGTCTGGAAAAAAAAATACATGGAAAGGATTTAAGAAGAGGAGTAGTACATCTGTGAGAAATAAGATTTTTCAGAAGGGAATCAAAGGGGAATGTTTGGCTAGTTCAGTGGATGGTGGCATGTTTTGGGACTTCAGCAGTGGCAGGGGAGTAAAGTTGGAAGCCAGTTAACTTCTGATGTCATCAGTAGTTGTTTGTTTTGTGCTCATACTGGAATGTTAAAGTACCAGTAGTAGTTAAGTAACATCTCAGTAACGTCAAATCTTCATTCTTGTCTCTGTACTGCCTTCCTCGGGACCTAGGTCCTTTTTCTTCTAGAGGTCTATCACAACAAAGAGAAGAGGTCTGCCCCTTTGTCCTGCTGAGGAAGCCACGTTTTTGTCTTAGAAGAGCTTGTGACCTGCTTGGAAATTCAGGTCTCATGAAATTTAGCACCAGAAAAGATAGAGATCAACCCTTGCTTTTCTCTTAAGTCCCTCCCTGGCATATTTGTCTGCATTCTATGGGGATCAGTAAGTATAAATGCCCAGGCATACTGTACAGAAGATGGAAGAGTGCTCACACCATTATCACAGAAGTCTACAGATATCTTGGAGATTACAGGGAAAGACCCATGAAGAATATGTCTGACTTGAGACCTGAGGTTAGTTGGATTTTGCAGTTTTGGAGAAGAGGGGTAGCAGGAAGGGCACTGAAGGGAAAACTGATTCCTATGCAAAGCAGTAGGCATGAGTAAGACCTGCATCTTTGTGTAGGGTAAGGCATGGGGTGAACTGCTGGGATGAGAGGGAGAGCAGAGACGCATGCTCACTGTGGGTGAATAGCGGATAAATAGGAGTGGATGGAGTGGGGGAAGCCAGGAGAGACTTTTCCAGAAACATCAGTTTAAATTTAATTTAATACTCGGTGGTACAGTTTATAAACAGCTCAGTAGCAAAAGATAAATGAAAGGCAAGTAGTTAGAAGGTGTAGAAATTGAGCTTGAAATGGCTGTGCTCTCCACTTCCTCTTCAGCTTTCTGAGCTATATAATCCTTTGGGTATAGCTTCAGGAATTATAATCCTCCAGAAATCCTGTCTTCTAACCCTCCCCTTCTTTTCTACTACTATTCTTGGGTGACTCCTGGTTGTTGATGAATGCAGTGAAGTCAGATATAAAGTGCTGGCCTTGACCTTCAAGGCGGAGTCTTTACTATTCACACCTGCCTCTGACCTTTCCTGCTCCCTACTGTATACCTGTTTGTGTACAGCTGCCTTTTGGCCTCTGAGGGGTGTGGGTGCTAGGACTTTCCCACTTTGCCCAAAGTAACACTCCAGTATACTCAGATTCTTCAGATAAAACAGCACAGGATTTACATACAACCTATGTACATTCTCTCATATACTTTCACTTCTGCATGATTTATCATGCCTAAAATAGTGGCAGTACTATGTAAAGGGTTATATCTTATTGAAGTAATAGTGCTAATATAACCAGAAAAAAAATCTGTATGATTTCAATATAGAAGCAACCATCATAAACCTTATTAAATATTACATTGGTGGATCTCACAGGTACTGGGACATAAATGTATGTGTGAATGTAAATCACTATCTTCTTAATAAATTCATGACAGTAACTTGTCCCTATCTTCTCTAGAATGACCTATTCGTTTCTGCTAAGCCAAGGTTGTCTTGGCTTAAAATTCACTTCCAATGTTAAATCTTTTTTTCTCAACAAAGGTGAATTTCTTTGGGCTTTGCTTTCCTTAGATGAAAAATAGCACATGAGTTGAGGAGAGCTTTAGTAGGGAATCTAACTAAGCAGGCCTTGGTTTCTTGCAGGAAGATCCTGGGACTAGCATGACTCTGTCCAATCCACACTCACTGGGAAGGGCCCTGTTGTATCTGAGCATGGATCTTTTCTCAGGGATTTTACAAGCATGCATGTGTTGGTACTTGCTTTAAGATTCTTAAGTGAAAATTAAAATCCAAACATGAAACAGAAACCTACTGATGTGAGGTATAGGAAGTGTACAACTGGAGACCACACAGGGGAACAACTCAGCCTGCTGTTGGCGGCGGGTGATGTTTTCCATGACAGTGTGACATTTGCAGAAAGGTAGAGATGGTAAGGATAGTTCCTACAGATGTGTCTTTGGGTATCTGAGCCCCCCTCAGTGCTCAATAAATGCTTTTCAGGTGAGTCTTAGGACCCCTATATTATCTTTACTGATCGTCATTCCACTTCTCTAACTGCTATGAAAGTAAAACTATATAAATAAGTAAATAAAAACATTACTTGTTTTTCCAAGATATGGATAAGTTTTAAACTGGTGTTGAAAATAGTAAAAGCTATGGAGTGCAAAGCAATAAAACTGCAGTTTGAGACCCAGTCACCAGAAGCACCAACTATGTCAGGGTGACATGTTAGTTAGACAAAGAGGTCATCTAGATGTCCTCTTGTGGTGTAGGTACAGCCAAGAAGAAAAGGATACACCCAAATTTGGGGCACCTGTCTGCCCGATGGATGCTAGTGGGGAGCGTGTGAAGATTCCACTTACTATAGGAGATCATTGTCTCAAAGGAAAGCATTCAGCTTTTTAAAACTTAGACTCTTCATATCTCAGGAACCTTTTAAGAAAAAGAACCCAGCCCATGAAGAACACAGGAACTAATCTATGACTGTTACACATCTTTGTTTCTTCTTGCTTTGCTCTGCCTGTGTATATTGTAGGAATAATAAATGCAGCATTGTAATGAGCTTTGACTGAATTATCTCCAGAGACTTGGCGCAGGGTGTTCCTTGGAGATGCATAACTGAAGTTCTGTTTCTGGAGGGGAGTCTCTTCCTCATTAGCTGGGACAGCTCGGAGCACAAGGACTCAGGAGGCGGGAGCCACAACACAAGGCCACCTGTGCTTCTGCAGGAGCAGGGCACATCTCTGCCCTGCTTTGGAATAAACCCAGGGCTTTCATTAAAAATGTCAGGTGTGTTCCCTAGAGCACGTGCTGATGGCGTGTCACGTTGGTGCCTCCAGAGGAGCAGTGCTGACACCTACTAATAGTCTGACAAATGGTTAAGTAGCTGCTGGGGCTCAGGTAGAGGAATCAAGGATGCTGTGCCCAAGCACTGAGCCTCAGACACATGTTCTCCCTGCATTCACGGTTAGCAAAGAGGATGGGTCCTCCATGTGGGCACCTTCCTGCCCATGCAACGCCAAGGCCGTATAGGATACTATGCCAGAGTAAGCCCCTGTGAAATAATATCCCCTGTGGATGTGGCTATAATTTTATATTCCTTTAATTTTGACTTCATGGCAACTAAAACCTATTGTATCTTTTGGATGCTTCCCTCTGAACCCTTGATAGAAAGAACTCAGACATCTGTTTCATTGGTAGATGTTGAAAAGCCAGTGCTCCCTACCTGAGCTTGGCCAGGTTGGCTGTGGGCACTTGACCAGGCGGGAGACTTCTAGGAGTCTTTTAATCTGCTTCAAGTGAAGGAAGGAAGTGGGAGAAGAGAATTTATAGTGGGAGCAGCCATAGGTGGGGCTCAGGAGCAGGCGTGCTTATGGCAGCCAGGATTCTGTGGAAGGAAGGCCATACCAGACTTCTTACAGAATGCAGTAGCGGCCAAGCTTCTTGTTCCTGTGTACTCTGCTTGGTAATGATTTTGCAAGCCAGTTTTTGAAAGGATTCGGAGACCCAATTGATATTACTTTAACATTGTGATATCACTTGACTATGCATAAGTTATTTTAGTTATCCCTTCCTTTAGGAAGAGACTAGAGATGAGCTGCATGAGACAAGAATTGTTTGCAGGTCAGAGTCCTAGCTTGTTCACTTGTGGCCATGGCTTCAGTGTTGTTCAGTGGTCACGGCAATAATGGTCTCCACTTAGAAGCTTTGGCCAGGCAGCTACATATCGAGGTGGTGAGTCGTCAGCAGAATGCAATCTCCTGTTTAGTACTGGCCCTCACCCATGCGTCTGTTCTTTATCTCCTCCTGTACTTTGTTTTCCTTTAATATCATCCTTACTCAGATTCCTGCGTATGTCAGCCGCTCTTTTGATGTGTGGTACCTCAGAGCTCCTAGTTATTATGAGAATTAGATGTAGGTTCAGTGACTTGACTCATAAGCCAGTAGGTCAAGAGGCGGGAGCGCTCTCTGCATTAGGCCCTGGCCCAGGATTCCTTGGCCGTTTGTTGAAGAGGCGCCTGTCCTTATGCCCCCAATTAATTTAGCACACACTGCTTTGTAAAATGCCAGCACACAGCGGAAGCAGGCCATGTGTTCACGTCCTATGGACATTATGCAGCCACTCGTTCTTGCCCTGACAGTTCCAGTTCAAGTGCCCTGTGCTAGACTCAACAAAAGGAAGGGGATTTTCACTCATTGTGAGTTTCATTCTGGGTATGGAATTTTAATTATTTGTGTATGTGTTGGAGAATGTAGGAGATAGGGTGGAAAAAGAGCCTAGGAACAGCAAGCAGAGGCATATGCTTAAGTTTTTGAATTGAGAAGATGACTTCTGACATTATTTTATTGTGTTATGCTCTTATAGGTTTCCTAGCAGCAAAATTGTAGCCCACGCATTCTCAGTACCTAGCGTATGCAGGATCATGGGTGCTTGTGGCTGTTCACTCAGGACACATTTTAGTTCCTGTAGGGCATTTTTATACTTCTTTGCAATTCTCACAGCGAGATGGAAGTGTATAGATTTTCATAGGCCTCTGATGGTTGAAGAATAACTATTCCTATTGGCAAGTTGCAAAGCTTAAGGAACTGGAGATAACCTGAAATATTTTGTTCTTTAGTTTCAATAGACATATAATCATAATATACTGTGATATTTTGATATACATCTGTAGTGTAATAATGAGATCTTAGGGTTTAGCATATTTATGATCTCACACATTTTTCATTATTATTTTTTTTTTTTTAGAGAGAACATTCACAATCCTTTCTCCTGGGCATTGTGAGATATTCAGTATAGTATGGTTAACCATTCTGTGCTGACAGAAACCGGAATGTAGCCCTCTGCCTGTAACATAATCTCCCACATGCTGGCCTCACTGAGGCCCTCCCTGGCTGCTGGGAGATGCTGTTCTACTCTTTCTGTGTAAGGATTCTTTGGAATTCTCAGAACGAAGCTCTTGTCCCTCTGTTCCTGATATCTTTATGTCCCCCCGGTTTCATCCATATAACTCCTTATCTGGGCCTTTGTTACCAGTGCTTCGGTACTGCAGGAGCACACATCATTCTTCAACATACTGACTTCCTTCCTGCTTTGCACGTGGAGCTGAGAGTGGCATTGCTGGATCATGTGGGAGATGTATCTTTTAATGCTTTAAGGAAACTCTGCCTTATTTTCTATGATGGTTGTCTTAGTCACTCTGCTCTCATTGCTGGGACAAATACCCGATACTCAAAATGAGGGAAGGAAAGGTCTATTTAGCTCACAGTTACTGGAGGTTTCAGTCCATATTCAGCTGGCTCCAAGGCAGAGTGGCACATGGCAGAGGGCAACCTTTAATGGTGGCTAGCAAGAGCAAGGAGAGGTAGCAGCAGCTCAAGCAGCTAGCCTCTCTTCCTGCCTTACACTGAAATGCAAATCACCTGCCCCAGGGGAAGTGCAGCACCCCTTCTCACAATAATCAGTTACAAAGTCCAGTAGCTGCCCGATGGCTGCATGAGGCTTTGGGGGGGACACCTATGCACAAACCATTACAACGGTTCAGTACTAATGTATACATGTGCCAACAGTGAGTAAGAGTTCTCCTTCCTCCACATCCAGCCAGCCACTAGTCCTCTCTTGACCTCAGGATCACAGCCCCCACAACAGGGATGAGATCATAGTACCTGGTACCTTTGGCTATTCATTTGCATATATGTTCTTTTGAAAAATTACTTTCCAGGGTTTCTGTTTATTAACCGGGTGCAGTGGCACATGCCTGTAATCCCAGCACTTGGGAGCCTGGGGAAGAAGAATCAATGCAAGTTGGAGACCAGCCTGGGCTACAAAAGTGAGCTCAAGGCCAGCCTGGCTGTATAGTAAGACGCTGTCTCAAAAACTCCAAGAAACAAAAAAGAAAAGAAAAAAATAGATGCTGATCATGATAATTGTGACCATGATTATTATAGTTGTTGTTATTTTCTCTTGAGTAGATTTTTAAAACAAAGAAGTGAATGCTCTTACAGGCCAAACTAGTTGAGTCACTTGGGAGACTTGTGTGGTTTTTGGTTTCAAAGTTAGATGTGGTTGGGGATCGGGGTTGCATACTAGCCCTAGTCCATTACAATGGTCAAACATTTGTTCACCCCACCTACTCCCTCAGTTCCCACATAGAATATCCACTGGCCTTGCTGGATAAGGAGTCTTTTTATTTATTTATTTATTTATAAATTTATGCTTTTAGTACAGAGCTACAGGGTCTCATCATGTAGATTGAACTCATAGTGATTCTCCTATTTTCAGCTTCCTAAGCGCTAGGGATTATGGGTGCACACTGCCATTCCCATTCTCAAACACCATAACAGTGTGCCACAGGGGTGGGGCCAGCACAAAACCCAGCCACTGCGCTTTACCTAAGCAGGTGCTTTAGTCCACTGAGCTATCTCTGGCTGGCCCTGGAAAAGGAGTGTTCACTTCATCTTTCAGCAAACACAAGTTTATTGGTGTAAAAGTGCACAGCTTTTGTTCACTTCACTTTTGACCCTTTTGAGAGTCATTTGTCTTTGAGCAATGTCTGTGTTCTTTTTACAGGGAAGAGTGATCCTTTTTGCCTGTTGGAGTTAGGCAATGACCGACTGCAGACACATACCATTTACAAAAACCTCAACCCTGAGTGGAACAAAGTTTTTACATTGTAAGTGCTTTAGCCTCTGGAATATCGAGGAGCAGCTTTAACTTACAGAGCAATTATCTCTGATATGTTTGGGGCCCTGGAGTGGAACTTTTTGTCCATTTTTATGTGCAAAAAGTGAATTTTATTGTTTTGTTCCTTTCTGAAAACCTTTTATCCTTTCGTTTTATAGAGTATGATGTTAATAATCGAAGAGGTCTTTTGCAACTGCGAGAAAGTGTTATAGGAGATACTGGTAAAGTAGATCTTTTAGTGACTAAATTAATCTGTGGGTAGATGAAAAAACATCTGTGTAGCTAGAATAATTCATTCCTGGTTTAAGGAAAACTTAAAGTGGAGCCTTGCCTTAAATTTAAGGAGCTGTGTATTAAAACATTATCCTAATGCCTGAAGGCTGTGATCTGCAGTTTTCTGGAAAAACAGATTATCTGTGAATCCTTGGTGGCTGCCCCAGGTCCCCTGTACCTCTGTTATTGACCTGAGCAGTGCACTCAGTACCTAAATGCCAAACGTGGGCGCTTAGGGGCCTAGATGTTTTCTGGTTAGCTTTGTGCTTCAAGGCACCTGAACAGGAAGGGGAGGCCTTGATGAATTTGGAGGAAAGGACAACGTTTACCCCGCAAAGCTGAATAAATGCTTAGTGTATACTTAAGTGTAAACTAAAGCCAAGCATGTTGGTAGTGGAGTTGATGGCAGTCATGGTAGGAAGTTCTTGAGGAACTATGAAAAGTAGATCAACTCTGTGAAGCAGGTCTGCCGATTTCTAGATGTAAGTGTTGCTTTGTTTCCAAACAACGAGCTGATCATTATGTCTCCCATTTCCATCATCACTGGTAAGTGGCTTTAGCTAATTAAAAAAAAAAATTTTTTTTTCTAAATGTCCATGAGATTTTTGGTAGTTTGTGTCTCCATCGTAGGAGGCTTTCTATGTATCTCAGCAAATATTAATTTCTACCTCTTATCAAAAGGGAAATTTTTCATTAAAGAAAATGTTACTTTCACTTTGATGATTTGCATCTACTTTGCAGTTACTTTTCTTTAACCCTCCTCATTCTCCTTCCTTTGTTTCTCCAATCTTCTCACTCTTGAGTACCTGTGTGTGGGGGAATGGCATGGTGAAAAATGTTGGAAGATGTGGGCTTGGTTTTGTTCGTGTGGTTGTCTGAGTCCGCTCTGATGGAAGGTTTGGGAATACAGTCAGATTGATTTAATTTTTGGAATTTAATTAAATGGTAGTTTTATACTCCGAGGACACACAGACTTAATTAGTGAAACTGTTTTCAGATCTCACGGAACAGACTTCTCATGTGTGTTTTTTTTATGCATAATACCTGATATTTCTTGTTTCAGTCCCATTAAAGACATCCATGATGTTTTGGAGGTGACAGTGTTTGATGAAGATGGAGATAAACCCCCTGATTTTCTTGGAAAAGTTGCCATTCCCTTGCTGTCTGTAAGTTCCCTTTGTTCGATGACAACTTGAGTCATTTTATAATTGATGTCTTTCTGTGGTCTATGGTTATTTTCTGTCAGTCTAGGAGGAAAAAAATAAAACCTTGCTAGCTGGGGCAAGAATCTACTATTTTGGCTCCTTACACTTATATTTCAGATACTAAGAAACATACTTTGGGTTAATCCAACATTGCTTTAATGAACCAAAATATCTTCAACACTCTCGCAGTTCATGTTCAATCTCCCTTTTTAGTTTCAGTTGGGGAGTTCAACATGATGTCAAGGAGTAGAGACCTAGCACTGATTTTTGCTTTTATTAGCAAAAATACGCTTGTGTTTCTTTCTGATCTCTTTGTGCACATTTCTTCAAAATTCAGTTGGTGGTAATGGCACATTTGCTCCCACTCTGCTCCAGGCCATGTCCCCCCAAAGTTCCATGTGCCATTTTAATAGAAAAGTTAGTTTGCAGTCTCAGAAAGTACTTTGTGGAAAAAAGCAAGGGCCCCTTCTTAGAAAAGGGAATATACTGTGACAGTCCAATTGAAAGATAAAGCAGGGTCAGCTAAGACAAAAAGCAGAGTGAAAAATACTTATACAGTGTGGAAGAGAAACATCAAAGCATGTAAATAAGAGGGAAGGGCGATAGCTGGGGAGCGATGCCCCTATTAATGTGCTCTAGAAGAAAGAACTGGGATTTTCACGCAACCATAAATATAGACTATCCTAGCGTCATTATGATTTCATCAGCTGCTAAGGCTTTATTTCTTCCCAAAGACTTCTTTTTCCGAAGCTCTTTGTACATCGCTGAGCGGAGCCCTGTGCCATTTCACCATGTGACGACGAGTCTCACTCACACTGTTTACAGAGCAGGGAACACTGTATCTCTTAATATCTCTTCGTCTGCTTCTGATCGCTTGGATAATTTCTCCCCAAGTTCTCATATCCCTGATGTTCCTCCAAGCGCCTGCGCGGAGCATCTGCTCCCTGATCCAACTGGCTCCTGCCAAATGCTCAGAGCCATTGGCGGCAGGCAGCAGGGCCGGGGGAGGAGACAGCAATTTGGGATTTCCCCCCTTTTTTTTTATTACGACTTTGTCAGTTATTCCTGGAAGAATAGATGTAACAGGAATAGGAGACACACTTTCAAGATGTCTAAAGGGACCGTCACAAAATTGCTCCTTTACAATTCGATTCAGTTCCCCTCCCCGCTGCCCCCCTCTCCCTGTCTCTGTCTCTCTCTGTGCCTCTATGTGTGCCTCAATCTCTCTCTATCTCTGTCTGTCTCTCCTCTTAATATATAGGTAAATATTAGTACATATTTTCTTCTTGCTAAAGCATGTTTTTTAAATATGTATTTAGTATGGGGCCTAAAGGGTCTCACGACACAGGTTGGACTTGTAGTCACCTTTCCTGTTTTCAGCCTTCCAAGCACTGGGATTACAGACCTGTGCCACCACACCCAGTCTCAATCGCAGTCTCAGCTCGTCCTGGGGGCAGGGCCCCTAGAGCACGCCAGGATTGAACTCTGGTCCATGCACCAGGCACTGTAGTTCACTCAACTATCTGGCTGGCCCAATATTTAGGATTTTTTTTTTTTTTTTTTAGAAAAATCTCCACTTTGGCTGTAAGCCATTTGCATGTTTTGCGTTTCTACACTGCCAGCAGTTGACTTGCAGTAGCGTTCTTGCTTTTTTTCCTCCTTTCTCGTCTCCATCCCTGCATGGCAGAGCCAAGGAATTACTGCTAGCTAAATCAGGACACCTCAGCTTTGGCACCATTTACATTCAGAGCCAGGAAATTGGTGTTATATTGAGCGTCCCTGCCCATTTCGGAACATGCAAAACTCCCTTGCCTTCTCTATACTAGAAAGCAGCAGCTCAGTCACCTGCTGCTACTGGGCCAGCCTAAGATGTCCACAGATGCTGCCAAAAGTTTGGGGTGGAGGGTAAATCAGAGAACCATTGGCCCAAATAAATGCAGTTTTCAAAACATTCTATCAAAACACAAGGTAGAATATTTGGGAAAAGACCAAATTTCAATCTAAGCAGCCTCCTTTCTGGCCAGTTTTCAGGTTGCTGGGAAAGCTGCCCCAGAACCTCATAAGCATTCATTTATTCATCAAATATTGATCCAGTGTCACTATGTTCCAGGCACTGGTTTAGGTGACAATATGCTAATTATGGGGACATTCCCTCCTCCTTAGAATTTATATTGTGGTTTTAAGATGGATAGAAGATGATGTGTAAAACAAAATAAGTATATGAGATGGTGATAAGGTAGGCTTGGGATGGGCACAATTTTTGTGGCTTACCAGAAAGGGCCTTACAGATAGGAGACAGTGGGATCTAAATGGGGGGTTTCCTATGCATGTATCTAGGGCCAAGGTGAGGGGATGGAGGAAATCTTCAAGTTCAGATGCTCTCAGTCCAATTCCAAAGAGAGCTGGGCACCCAGTGTGGATGGAGCAGTGGGATTGGCAGATTAGGAAGAGAAGACGCAGGGCAGGAGCATGGGTACAGGTGTGTGCTAAAAGACAGAAAGCTGGAAAGCATGAGGGATTTCAACTTTTTTTAAAAAATTCATTTAAATGAGAAAAAAGGTGACATAATGAAACAGTTTTAAAACAGGTTAGTACAACAGTTATAATAATTAATACATTGTATATTGTTGGTTTCACAGTAGTTATTCCAAGTTCAAGATGCACACATGACATCTTGTCTAAACAATGAGTGCAAACTTTTCTCATTGTACTAAGTGAAAATAGCTGTATTGCCATCCTATCTATGGACATTTATATCTATATGTATATCCATCCATATATATTTTTCTCTGCTGTGACATCCTGAAACGAAATGGTGTCCCAAATTTTCTGTTCAAGAGATTATGAGGTCACAGAAGAAAGTGATTGACGATGTGTAGTGTGTCTAAGGAGAGTCACTTAGAGAGAAAACATTCTCTCAGGCTTTCACAGAGAGCAAATTGGTCAAGCAATGTCCATGACTCATGCAGACGGTGTTACTGACAAAAATCCACAGGATGCTATACATGGTTCCAGTGCAAATCCTGACAGGATTTGACTGACCTTATCTGATAGCAAAAGTTACGTTTTTACTTTGCCTTACATTGCACTTGGCCTATGTTCTTGAGAACTTCTAATTCCCTATAAGATGGGGTGCTTTGGTGGGGTGGATTCTGTGAAGATTCACCTTGGATTTTCTGACTGATACGTCCAGAAAGTAACTGAGCCCCACAGTGGAGCTGTATGCATTCTATTGGGCATGAGGAGGTCCCCTGCCCTGATCCTGTCCAGACTGAACAGCCCATATGAGTGCTTGCTTGCAGTACACCATGATTGTATTCACCATGGGAAGGTGATACACCTTAGTGTTTTCATGAGCCCTCATCTATTCTGGCTCTCTCCATTTGTAAGCATAAATGTGATCTTAAAGCTATTATAGCCTTCATTATAACTTTTTTTTTTTTGTGGAACCGGGGTTTGAACTCAGGTCCTCACGCTTGCCAGGCGAGTGCTTATTCTACTGAGCTATCGCCCCAGCCCCTAACCTTCATTATAATTGACAAGTTTAAGCTCATTGATTATTTCATCAAGTCTTCTGTTTTCACATACTTATAGGTTGTGCTTTACAGTACATGTTTTAAAATATACCTACTCAGATCTAAGGTCTTTCATTTTTGTTAATATCTATTGAGTGCCACTTAATATACATAACGTCAAATCACCAGTTCTCTAATTACTTCATAAGGCACATATTACTATACTTGTTTACATATTAGGAGACTGTGGCATGGGAAAGATCCTGTCTGGTGAGCAATAGAAGAGGTATTTTAAGTTGGGCAGTCTCTTGTTCGAATCTGAGCTTTGACAAGTTTGTTAGGCCTCCACAGGGACTATTGTTAAGTAAATATCCTACTGCAAGCTGGGGTAACATTTGGTTGTGAGCTGTTGCTGTGGTACCCACGGGAGGAACATAAGCTGGAGAGCTGCATGCTTGCATTGGTGGGGACACATGAGGAGCCGTCACCCACATTCTAAGATAGCAAGAGGGTGGGATTTAAAAAGATTTTAAGAAGCAAGGAAGGGCTTGGAGTATAGCTCAGTGGTCTAAGTACCAGGCTGGTAAGCACAAGCTCCCGAATTTGATCCCTGGCACCTCATGGCATTGCTGTGCCAAACCTGGGCATGGCGGTGCAGGTCTGTAATCCCAGCCCTGCAGAGGCTCAGAGAGGAGGATCTCTATGAGGAGGCAGCTGGACTGTGTAGGAAGATACTATACCAAAAGAAAAAAAAAAAAAAGCAAGGAGCTTGAAATGAGGAGGAAGGAGGAAGGTGTTTGTTGCACTAGTGAATGAGGTGAAGAATGAATGCCTTTGTGAGCAGGGAGCACAGTGTGTGCGGTGAGGCAGATGTGCAGGGGGAAGAAAGCATTGTGGAATGAGGGGGGCCTTGGTGTTTGGATCTTGGTGCCCGGCAGACCTTGGTGCCTGGTGCCTGAGCATGAGGTGGACGGGGGCATGGAAAGCAGCTGGAGCATGGTTGAGTGAGGTTGGTTATTGTGCTAAACGGAAGGCACTGCAGGGCTTTCACCTGAGAACAGAGCTATCAGAGTACTCAACCAGGAAGAAGCTGAGTGCAAGGTGAAGCAGACCTCACAGTGATTGTTGGAAAGAGCCAGGAAGAAGCATTGAGCCCCGTTAGGGTCATGTTGTGTGCTGCTTCTCAGATGGACTTCATTTTTCTGTTGTTTTTTGATATCAGAATCATATACATTGATTACTAATATTTTTCAGGATATAGAACAATATACAATAATGCATAGTTTTATGTTTAAAACCCCAAAATTGTAATTAATAATTCAACTTAACAATTGAATGGAAATAGCTTTGTGAGAATACATTTTCCTTAAGTAATAATGCAATTTGATTTACATTTTTTGGAGACAGGGCAAGTTGCATTTTAAATGGCCTAAGAACAAAGTATGGAATGTACTTTTAACTTTTAATCTTACTCAAAATGTTAATGTGTTCTGTACATTTAAACCTGTTAAATAAAGAGGCTGTTCTAAATTCACTATATCTTTTTAATCAGGGTTAAAGTGCGAGCTGAATATTGGCTCATTTAAAATCCGCTAAAATAACCGTATTGATTAGTAGTGGGGAACCGCTCAAGAAGATGTGCGTGTTTAAATGTATAGCAGAATTAGAAGAATGCAGGCCAATGAGCTGTATTTCGATAAATCAGCTCTTCAGTTTTGAATATAGTTGTTTAAATGATCCTATAGATATGCAAAACCCTTTAATCAAATATTCATGATTAGGAATGACAGAAAATTGAGATTGAAATGCATTCCAATCTGAAAGCTTCTAACATTTTCTCATTTTCATATTGCTCCTCTAATTTTTTAATCAGTAGCATAGTAAATATGCGCTGAATAGCATGAAGTATATTTCTGAGTTTTAAAACATATTGGCCATAGACATTATCTCCTCATAATTAGCTGATTCAATAAATACACTTAATATGTCTATCCTCAATTAAGCGATTGTAACTCTGAAAAGTAGGCTGGATATTTCTCCTGAAGGTCAGTCTATTTCATTCAGCCATACAATTGCTGTCAGGATACCCTAATGGACCAATTTAAAAAGACTGAAACTTGACTGAGTGATTTACTCTGTGAAGTAGGAAAAGCCTACATTTATCATTTGTCTCCAATGTCATCGGAGCTTGGTGAGGACCTGAGGTTGGAAATACACTTGAGTTCTTTGAGGAAAGCCAGTCAGAGGGCACAGGGACCAGTGAACTTGGCCTCTGTGGTGCCTGTACAGACTCCCAGCATCCTCACTAGGTTCGTGAGTATAGTAAGGAGATGGACCGATACATAATCACTTAAATAATTGCTACACTGACTTCTATGTTCACTTTCAGCTAAATATTTAAGAGTTTTGCCTGTGATTGTTCATTAGCTTTATGCAATTAATTTTTAAAAGGAATGCTGAAATTTTGGTCATTAAATTGAATGATATTGATGCTTAATTTTATATCAAGTAATATTGACAACTAATTTGATTTATCATCAAGTTAAATAATCTTTGCAATAGTCTGCTGCCAAGGCCTAGGTTTTCCAAAGCATGGGTTTCATTGAGGAATCTCATCTGAGTCAACTTGGAGTAGCCACATGGCAAGGGGTGCAGAAGAAATAAAGCTTTATCGTCTGAGATTACTTGGTAAGCAGAAGACTTGAATCTCAATGCAACACAAAGATAATCCTTTTTAATACAAATGTTCAGCTGTCCTTAGCCTTTACTCTTGGTTCAATATGTCTACTAAAATAGAATAAAAATAAAATCAGGCCAATTTCTCCATTAGTCCTAGAAGTTAGAGGTCTCATGAAGCATATGTTATAATATAGTCCATGTGATAGGCTGTTAGGACAGACAGAAAGGGAGAGAGAGAGGGGAACAGGGAAGAGAAGGAAGACAAAACAGATAGAGAAAGGAGGAGAGAGGGGTAGGTAGGAAGAGGGCACGTGGGAAGAGGGCAAGGAAGATGCCCATGGGTGAGCACATCACACATTATGGTAGAGGCTGAATGGCATAAACTAGTCAATTAAATAGAAAAATATTAGCGATATCTGAAACACACTAATATAAATAAAGATGAGCAAAACTATAGCCATATAAATGTAAGTAAAAGGTGGTCAGAAACTTGATACAACACGTTATTTTAGAAGTGAAGACACATTGACCTGTCAATGAGGCTATAACAAATAGGAGCCAGGATATAAATGGTACTGCCAACTTCTTTTAACATACATAATGCAACAAAATTGCAAAAAATTTAGGATCAAACTTATATTATTTATCCAGCTTTCAGAATATCAGGAGCAAAGTCAATAACGCTGAGACAGTTTCTAAAGGACCAGATGTTCAGAGCTTAGAATAACAAAAGGTTCATAGTGAAGTCTCTGATAGCTACTTTATAGCTACTAAATTTCTGGTTGTGATATTTAAAATCTCCTTTTCATTTGCAAATAATTTCTCAGGTAACTTTCAGGCATATCATAGTAATAGTTTTCAACATTTTGAGAATAAACAATTGGCTTGGTCTAATATATGTGTAAGCCTATGCATGAAAAAGAGAAAATATTTGCTCAAATATCCGTCTAACATGTTCACACCAAGTTCCATGGGTCAGAAATTCCTCAGGAGATTTCAAAAAGGCAGAATTGTACTGTGGTCACAGTACTATAAAAATAGATGCTAAAAGGAAGCTTAAAAGGAACAAGTGTCAAAGTACTTGGAGAAAGCAATCTCAATTAGGTCGTGTGATGCTCAAGCTGCAATTACTGAGTACTTAGAAACAGACAGATTGAGTGTTATACATAAAATCTATGGATCAGGGCCTGAGGTGTCGTTCAGAGGAAATGCTGACCTTGAATGACTTTGTTTTTTAAACATAGAAGTGCAAAATCAATTAAGTATCTCACTGAAAGAAACTACAATAAATTAAGAACTTGGGAACTGGTGAAGGACTGGTGTGGCTCAGAGTTAGAGTATTCATCATAGCACATAAGGAAGATGAAGGCTCTGATTTTGATTGACAGCACTGAAAGCAAGAAAAAAAAATGAGAGAGCTGCATACAGAAAATAGAGCTGGGCGTGGTGGCGCATGCCTGTAATCCCAGCACTCGGGAGGCTGAGGCAGGAGGATTGGTGCGAATTGGAGACCAGCCTGGGCTACAAAAGTGAGCTCAAGGCCAGCCTCAACTGCATAGCAAGACCCTGTCTCAAAAAGACAAAAACAAACAAACAAACAAACAAAATATACATACAGAAAATACATGAACAGTAGCTTTGTTAAATCTAAATACTAGTGCTTATGGTCCCCCCAAAAGAAATGGAAAAGCCATTTCCAAAATCAGTGAGAATGGAAATACAAAATGACTGAGGAAACAACTAAAATAATTAACAGGAAGTCCAACAGATTTCTATGAAGACTGATACTAAACTGTACTGAGGAGCCTAAGAGAAAACCTAGTTAACTGCTGTCTTAGTTACTTTTTACTTGTTGCTGGGACAAATACCCAACGCTCAAAATAAAGGAAGGAAAGGTTTATTAGCTCACAGTTACTGGAGGTTTCAGTCCATATTCGGCTGGCCCAAGGCTGAGTGGAACAAAGCAGAGAGCATCCAGTTCATGGCAGCGGAATAGCAACAAAATGGTGGCAGAGGCAGCAAATAGATCAGGGCAGCAGAACAACAGCAACAGCTTGAATCTGTTTCTCTGTCGCTCTTTATATTACATTCAGGCTCTCTGCCTTAGGATATCCACTCTAGACCACAACCATAGTCTCAGCCTTACTCAGACCGATAATCCCATCAGTACTAAAACACAATCCTAGGGATCATGAATCGAGTCTCAGTCTATAGAAGCCATGCCCCATGATTGCATGAAACTTTGGGGGGACAACCAGACATAAACCATAACAACTGCTGAGGGCTCTTCAGAGACCCTGGGTCCAGAGAGGGTGTCAGTTCTGTTGGAATGAATGAAGAAGGAAAGGCAGTTGACATTTGGATAAAAGTTTGGGTAAAATTTAAAGGAAGGTTTTACTGTAAAATAATTACTGGAGAGACAAAGATATCAAGTAGTGAATACTCTGCATTGAAAAATTAATAATTGTAGAAAGATAAAAATGATCAAATTCTGTTTTCTCTGTGGAGTCTCATCTTCCCATATAGGAAAAGAAATCTAAAATGCTTTATGTCCGGTTACTTTTCCCTAATCCTTGAAGAGGAAACTAGTTCTCTGAGTATTTAAATTTATTAAGAATATAAAAATGGAGAAAGAGGTGAACTCATTTCTGAGACTAGATTAACTCAGCAGAAACATATTTTGTTTTTCTTTCTTTCTTTTTTTTTTTTTTTTTTGACTTACATATTTGGTACAGCATCTCATTAAGCAGGTAGAACTATTTTCAGACTCCCCAGCACTAGGTTTACTGATGTGCACTACCACACCCGGTCTCATGGGCTCAGAGCTCCCTGGTGAGGAGCCGGCACGGCATGTGGGACTGGGGATGGAACCCCAGTCCTTTTGCTTGCTTAAGCAGGTGCTTAGTCTGCTGAGCTATCCTGGTAACCCCAAAACATATATTTAATGGAAAGTAAATACCTCTAGTAGAATACTAGAGAGCCTCAATG
Organism: Myocastor coypus; assembly: GCA_004027025.1. Classification (NCBI taxonomy): domain Eukaryota; kingdom Metazoa; phylum Chordata; class Mammalia; order Rodentia; family Myocastoridae; genus Myocastor; species Myocastor coypus. The sequence continues at coordinate 23,908 of PVJA010031728.1, forward strand.
TGCTCAGAACTTGGCAGTGTAATTGATGTCATTGTGACAGGCATGCATGAAACAGAATATTTAAATTTACATATATATATATATATATATATATATATATATATGTATATATATATACATTTATTTATTTATTTATTTATTTATTTATTTATTTATTTATTTAGTAAAAGACACGCTGCTCTTAATTTCTCTGAAAATGCTACCTGGCACTGCAGACTCACCTAGTCCACTGCCACTGCAGTTTTCTAAAGCAGCTATGGGAGTTCTCCCTAGTGTCTCTAGTTGCCCTGTCTCGGCTGCCTCAGTGTCCTGCACTGATCAGCATCATCAGCATCACCTTTCCCGGTTGCTTTGGCCTTGGGGGCCGGCCTGACGCGGTGCACTTCCGAGATCTGACAAGCAAGATGGGCGAGGCCGCACCTCGCAGCCTTAGCAGTCTGCTGTTGTTGTGTTGGGCGAGACCCAGCACCACTTGCTGTATGTTTTGATTCCATCATTAACGCTAAAAAAGATTGCATAACTACTTCAGGCAGCAGTAAGAGCTGTGGGATAAACATGTTTCAGGCAAGGAAACACGTTTATTTGGGGGGAAGAATGAATGTATTGTACCATTGTGTGTAATAATGTAAATATTCATCTTATACTTGGATCATGCCTCAAATATTAAGAAAGGAGCAAATCCCAACAATAACCCTAGATGAAAGTGAATGCAGAAGTTGATAAATTTCAACACTCATTCTTTTATTTTATATATATATATATATATA
>PVJA010031729.1:0-24675 GCA_004027025.1 Myocastor coypus
CAAGTGACCTCACTTCTCTGAGCTATTTCCTCATCAGTAAAGTGGGTGCTGCTAACCTGGCTCACATCTTTGTTGTGAGGATTAAGCACTTTCTTGCCACAAAAGATGATGTCACCACATGGTCAGGATTCATCTGGTGGTGTCTTCCTGTTTCAAGGGAGTGGAAGGAAGGTGGAAGGGTTGTCAGGGGCCTGAGAATGTCCTAAACAGGCAGTCTCAGCAACTCAGCTGGGACCGAGTTGTTGGGTTAGGTTGTAACCTGTTCTGTGGGTTGGTATCATGGTCAGGATCTGGAAGCTGTTACCTACGTCAGGGCTTAAAGTAGACATTAGGTCTTTTCCAGCCAATTTCTAGGAGGGTAACAATGGGTTCTAAGTAATGCTTTCGAAGGGGTTTTACCAAGGAAGAACCAGGACTAGAGGCAGCCCTGGCCGTGTGTGGTTTAGATGGCAGGCCTAGATGGCCCCTTGGGGTTGGCTTCAGTCCGTGTATCTCAGACCAGCAGCTGAGTGGAGCTCCACCCACAGGAGGGGCCAGTGCTGGCTCCAGCCAGTCTGCCCACGTTCCATCCTGGAACTTCTCTCAGGACCTTTGTCTCCCAGTATACAGCAAGTGCCAATGAACGACGTGACAGAGACATCTCACTATTGCCCATGCCCTTTCTTGCAAAGTGGCTGTGAAGTTCAGCCTCTTACAGACAATGCCTGACTGGAGAATGGCCTGGTCAACTGTTCCCACCCCCCATACATGCACACCAGGGCCTGACCAGGGCCCAGCTGCTCCTTCCAGACACTCAGACTGTGGCCTTGGCTTCCTGGGGCTGGTTAAGCTCCCTGCCCTCTCCTGAGGAACATTATGACATGGTGGTTAAACCCAGACTTTAAAATGAGACAGTGAATAGGTATTTCCCCAGGAATGTACATACCTGGCTAGTAAGTGTGCACAGAGGTTCTAGCCACCGGGAGATGCAAACCCAAGCCACAGTGGAATCTGCCTTCACACCATAAGCAGGGCCATAATCACAAAAGCAGATAACAAGTCATGTCCAGGACCTAGAGAAAGCAAAACCCTCCTCTGCTGTTAATTGCTAGAACAGTGCCGCGAGATTTCAGAGACACACCAGTGAGTTGAACTCTTGTGACTCAGCATTTCCACCTCTCAGTACATACCCGAAAGAAATGAAAATGTGTGTCCAACCTGGTGTGGTGGTGTAGCCTGTAATCCTAGTCATTCAGGGGCCTAAGGCCAGAGGATTGTAAGTTCAAGGACAGTGGGGCAACCTAGTGAGTGCTCGTCCCAAAATAAACAAAACTGGAGATTAGCTCAGCACTGGAACATTTGTCTCATATTCACAAGCCAAATAAAAGAAAGAGGTCCACACAAAACTACAGTATAGATACTCATAGAAGCATTTCTATACCAGCCAAAAAGTGAGAAAAAAATATACCCATATGCTAGTAAATAGAAAACTATCCATACAAAGGAATATTATTCATCTATAAAAATACATAAAACCTTAATTTACTAATTCATGCCACAACATGGATGGATCTTGAAAACCTACTAAATAGGAGAATGTAGACAAAGAGCAACCTATGGTGTGATTCCATTTCTATGAAATGCCCAGAGAAGACAAAGCATGAGAGAACACAAGCAGACTTGTGGATGTCAAGGACTGGAAGAAGGGAGGAAGTACTTCGAAGACTATGGGGCTTCTCTTGGGTTGATAGAAGTGTTTTGGGATTAGTAGTGATGGTTACAAAATCTTGTAACTATAGTAAAAACTAGTACTAGTGTACTTTTAAAAGTTAGTTCTAAGCCGGGTGTGGTGGCGCACGCCTGTAATCCCAGCACTCGGGAGGCTGAGGCAGGAGGATCAGTGCGAGTTCGAGACCAGCCTGGGCTACAAAAGTGAGCTCAAGGCCAGCCTCAACTGCATAACGAGACCCTGTCTCAAAAAGACAAAAAAAAAATAAAAAAATAAAAATAAATAAAAGTTAGTTCTATGCATGTTAATTTAAATTAGAACTGAATTTGGATTTGGATTTACAGGCTTGTACTACCTGCTAGCCTTGTGCCCTTAGGCAAGTCACTTAACTTCCTGTACCTCATTGCTCTTATCTGTAGAATGGAGATGAAAGAGTAGTTCTTTCTTAGGGATATCTTATTAAATGGATGAAGTAAAAGTACCTAACAGGATTTCAACACACAGCCATAGCATTTAATGACTAATTCTACTATTGCCACAATATTTATCCCAACCTAACTACTAAGATTGCATTACCAATCAGATCATTCATTCCAAAGTGCTTTGCAACGCAGTTGTATTCATCTTGACATGGTTGACAAGTGCTGTCATTAGTCGTTCACTATGAATTCTAGCCAGCTGTGGCCAAGGAGGTGTGCTGTGTGCCCAGCTGTCCAGACTTCCACTGTCGTTAGTGTGCTTCTGCTTCTTTTATCGTATCCTACCAAGCACTTTGTGCTCTTCCTGCATCTGAGGGGAGCCCAAGAGGTGGGACAGGAACCTCTGCCCTGTATGACCAAGTGTGGACCCGGCTCCATGCGGTGTGAGGCTCTAATCTCTGTTCCAGATTGGGTGGCACCACAACACTGGAGCATTCATTAGCTACAGGGAGAAAATCAGGGTAATTCTTCCTTTTCTAAGAAGCTTGGGTTCCTGGTTGGCTTGTTTTTTATTCATCCACTGATGCTGTTGGGGGGTAAAGAATCTGTTTCCTAATGAACTACTTAGGGCAATATACATCAATACTGACATTTTTTTTTTTTCTTGTCCCATTATTTCTATGCAGGGAGCACATTGGGAAAAAGAAATCTGGTAAGAATATTTCCTATCCTCTTTGTTCAGTGTTTGACATGTTGTTACTGAGCGCCTGCCGTATATCAGGTGTTGGGTTTCCCACTGAGGGTGTGGCAGTATGGGTAGGGAGTTGGATGGATGGATGGATGGTCAGGTGAATAGCTGGGTGGGTGGGATGGATGGATGGATGGATGGATGCTTATTTGGTTGGTGTACCCCACCCTCAGCCATGTTTCCCAGAAGAAGGATTTGGGTTTTTTATCCTACACCAAACAATTACAAATGTGTTGATGACCCTGAGATGGGAATAGAAGAGAGCAATGTCTGCCTACCTTCCTTTAGGGTGCTAAATGCCTGTGTTCCATTTTATACAAAATACTAGGCCGGAGAGATAGCTCAGTGGAATAAGCACTTGTCCGGCAGGTGCAAAATCCTGAGTTCAATCCCCAATACTGCAAAAAAAAAAAAAAAAAAAGGACAAAAAATACTATGGAAGCTTAGCATTCTTCTCAGATTCTGAGTCAGAAGGCAAAGACGTGGGTCATGAGGAATAAGCAAAAGTTTCCATGTAACAGAGCATTTCAGACTGCATGCACTGAGGCTGGGCAGCAGGCACAAGCACCAGCCTGGACCTGATCTCCTTGACATCCCCAGCATGAGCCTCAGCTGCTGTGCTTCCTTTGGTCAGCTGCTGTTTGGGCAGTGACCAATACACTGTGGAGCAATTCCTGTGCCCCCTGTACTTACTCTGCAACAGACCCCTTCTTTCTAACAAGCTTTCCCTTTCCTGAACAATATGGCTTTTCTATTAGAAGCAGTTATAGAAAGAGAAAAGGTATTTGGGTATTTCAGAACAGTGCTTGAGTTCTCATAGGCATAGGCTTTAAAAAAAAAAAAAAAATTAGATTCAGCCAGGGAGATAACTCAGGGGCATAAGCATCTGCTTGGCAAGTGCAAGGTCCTGAGCTCATTCCCTAGTAATGAAAAACAATTAGGTCAACAACATTCCCCACCTTTTCTTCTCACCACCCATGATTGTCCCCTTCATCCGCAAAGGCTCTGAGCTGAACCAAACCTAGAGCCAATGCAGTCTTTGGATTCCTAGGGTTCTGAGCTCTTTAGTTTCCTAGGACTGCAGTATAAGAAATCTCAAAAGTAAAGACAGATGACTTCTTTCAGGGGCCTCAGTTTCCTCATGTATAAAATCAAGATTAAAAATAATCTGAGTTTGACAAGCATAGTAGCACACTCCTATAATCCCAGCGCTGAAGAGGGTTAGGCAGGAGAATCACTGCATGTTTGAGGCCTGCATGGGCTACAAAGTAAGTTCAAGGCCAGCCTGAACCATGTAGTAAAACCCTGTCTCAAAAAAACAAGAAGAAACAATCATCTGGGTTAGAAGATTGTGGTAGTATTTTTTGTGTGTGTGATAGGATTTATAATGCATATTAAGAGTGCCTAGTACATTGTCATCTATGTTTGGCACTGTTCTTATTACTGCTGCTATTACTTAGAGCACACTGATGTTCCTGACCCATGATCCTGAATTCAGTGGCCCTGCTCTCCGTGTTGCCTCCTGGGTCCAGGGCCTGTGGTCAGCTTTACAGGCATCAAGGCCATATTGGAGGGGAGTATGAGGAGGAGCTGACTCTCTCTGCTGTAGGGAGGGTATCTGGAATTAATGCTGGCATTTGCTCAGATGGCCTGCGGACAGCTCTCTTTCTGGTTTAATTGGTACTGGCCAGAGCCGTGGTATCCTGCTAAAACTGCAAATAGTTCTTGAGCCCTGGGGATAATTATATGTTTTTAGAAAAGAGCGGAGGGGGGCAGCCACTCAGACTGGGCCACAGCTTCTGGCTTTGAGTATGTAGAGACTTTCTCTGGGAGGAGTGGGTGAGAGCAAGGAAAAAGAGGAAAAAGATGGCTCTAGTTTGTGCAAACATAAGTGTTGGGTCGGAACAGGCTTGATGAGGGGACTTGTCTGGAAAAGAGAGACGCGGCTCTAATTTGTGGCAACTGCTGTTGGCGTCATTCACCTGCAATGATGGGGGACAGATTTATTTATAGTTAAGCCTGTAGAAAATGGCATCTTTCTTCATTCAGTCTAAGAACCCATGCTGGGCTTGACCTTATTTTTTTATCTGACCTTTTCAGCACTACCTTTATTTTAGAACTGGCCTTTGTTGAATTTCAGAGGGATTTAAGGCTAACAGAGTTAACTCCTGAGATTTGTGTGGCTGAACCTTCCTGGAGAAGGCCATTTGTCCCCCAAATTTCTCAGTCTGACTGGCTGGCTCCCACAGACGTTGCCTAATGTGGTCTCAAATTCTGCTCATCCTGAAGGAAAACCATCTCACCACAGAGCAACAGATCATGTGATGCCTTAAGGAGCATCTTTGTGATTGTTCTGCCGTTTACTTTGCGATGTAGTCTATGGTTTATGGATTCTTTCAGCAAGCTTAGCAGTATAGGAATTTATGGAAGGAAAATTCCACTTTGCCACTACTCACTTTAAAAATTCAAGTCATCATCTTGAAGGAAAAAATATCCAAATAGAAAACTTACGTGGTAGATTAGGCTCTATGCCACTTGAATATTTTTTAGCACTTAATGATAAAAATCACCCATCCACTGTCAAATCTTCTCTTTTATTTCCTGTTGGGGAACATGAAATTTCTTGCCTAAAAAGCCCTTGATTTCATACTTGGCAACTCCTAAACCTTACATGCGTGGCTCAGTTTTAAGGATTAAAATGATTAAGCATTGTAGAGCTTGGCCACAGTATCACATGCCACCAGTAGGTGTCCTCACACAACACCCCAGTGTCCTGAAGCTAATTTGAGACTCGTGGCTATCAGATGAATTGGGTTCACTTTTTCATGGGGGGGGGGGGGGGGGGGTTGGTTAGTTGACTGACTTGACTGGTTGGTGGGTGGGTTGGTGAGTTAGTTGGTTGGTGGGTTGGTGAGTTGGTTGGTTGGTGGAATAGTTGGTTGGTTTTGAGACCAGGTCTCATTGTGTAGTTCAGGTTGGCTTTGAATTCATAGTACTGGGATTGCAGGTATCCACCACCACACCCAGATTTTTTGCACCCATTTTGATAAGTTAAGTGCCCTGAGTAAGGACAATATAGTCTGCTCAGAGAGAAGTTAGTGCAAAAGTGAGTGAACCAACTGGGCCAAGTAACTTAAAATTCTCACATAACCAAAGCTGCTATTCCTTCTATAGGCAAGGAATAATCACTGGTCACCCATAGATAGCAAGGTGCTTATTGATAACTCTCAGTATGGGATATTCCAGGAGGAAGAGCAGAGCCATTTGTAGGGCAGGAAGCATTTCTAGAAATTGCCACTCCACAAGTGTCTATAAAGTGTATGTGCTCAGTACTAGGTGAAGGAGACACACACAGTTGTGTGTTCAGTACTTATCAAGCACCGACTATGACCCTGGTAGTGCCCTAGGTCCTCAGGGAATGCAGAGGTGAACAAGAATTGGGAATTCTCAGTCTTATGGAAAAGACAGATATGTAAACAAAGTAAAACATAAGGAAAATCATTTAAAATTTTAAAATATTGACCTTTGATTAGACTATTTCAATAATAATTAAAATACTTTCAATATTGCACTGCTGAGGTTTGAACTCATGGATTCATGCACTTTTTTTTTTTTTTTTTTTTGGTCTTTTTGAGACAGGGTTTTGTAGTGCAGTTCAGGCTGACCTTGAGCTCACTTTGTAGCCCAGGCTGGTCTCGAACTGGCACCAATCCTCCTGCCTCAGCCTCCCAAGTGCTGGGATTACAGGCATGCACCACCACGCCCAGCTGGTTCATGCACTTTAGACAAGTGCTCCACCTCTGAGCTACACCCCCAGGCCTATTGAGTGTTACTAGGTATCATCCATGGCGTATGCCAGAAATTGGCTGCTATTCTAAAGGCCAGATAGTAAATGTTCCACAGGCCACATACAATTTCCATCATTAATAATAATAACATTTATTACTGGTATTATTTATTATCTTCCCCTTCTCTTTCTTCCTCTTTTTCTTAACTCTAATATATATATACATATATATATAATTACATAATACATTATAATATATATATATATATATATATATATATATTTAATTCTTAGCAGCCCTTGGACAAAAACAAGCCATGGGCCTATGAGCCTTCAGGCAAGACGAGTACAGCAGTAACCCAGAAGAGACTGATTTCCTAGCTTCATGGGCTTCGATGCTAGGACAGAAAAATAAGCAGCAAGAAAACAAATGAGTTGGTATTTTTTAAAGTACCATGGTAAGAAATGAAGTCAGGTGGTGTAGGCAGTTAGGGATGGCAGACATCATATGGCAAGAGACATCTGGTAAATTTTGGTGACTGAGTGAGTAAATAAATGAATGAAAGAATGTGTGGATGGGGACACCCTTGGGACAGGTCTTCTAACAGCTTCCTTATTGGGGAAGTTCCCTGACCCCCAGTGCTCACCTAGCTCCTTCATGCACTGGTAGTGGCCACATGTGACAACTGATTGCCTTACTGCCTACAGGTGGGGACCTGGCCTCTGTCGACCCCATGGTCCTAGAGCAATATGTGGTGGTTGCAGACTATCAGAAGCAAGAGAGCTCGGAGATCAGCCTCAGTGTGGGACAGGTCGTAGACATCATCGAGAAAAATGAGTCAGGTAGGATCCTAGACCACCCCTCTCCACCCTCCACACTGTCCAAGGCACTTTCACCAGAAACACAAGGGGACTAGAAAACAAGTAAGCGGTCTGTCTCCCCTGATCTGGCTGAGGCCTCGGATCTGCCCCTGTTCAATCCCAAGCCTCACATACCTGCTTGGTCACAGCTTAGCATCCCAGACCAGGTGCTACCAGTCTGTCCTTAGATGCACATTCCTGTGGTTCACAAGCACTCGGAGACAGAGGCCTCTGCTTTCCAATGGGGCTCTCCAGAAGGCTCAGCACTCTGGGGTCTGGTTGAACAGACACACTCCCTGCCATTACTCTCCATCCCTGTCCAGCATGGGACAGGTCATAGACATCACACAGACCACCAGTCACAAAGTTACTGGAGGGAGTGTGGCTTGATTGAGACACCTAACTTGGATTTCCCCCGCAACTCCATGCCACACTGTGCTCCAGGTCACTCCATCTGCTTGAACATCAGTTTTCACACCTACAAAATATAAAAGCCTGCTCCAAAGGACACTGGTAGGGTTAAATGACATAATGTGAGGAAGAACCTAAAGCAGTGCGTAGCACACAGTAAGCACCCTAAAATTACGTTTCCTTCAGAGCAGGGATCAGGGAGTGAGCAACTCCTTTGTCTCCTGCTGAGTTCCTTGTGGCTAAAATGTGGTGTTGACTAATAATACCATTGGGCACCAAGCTCTAATACTCCAGAGGTTAGTAGTTAAGGGATGTAAAAGCAGGAGAAAAAAGATGTTTCCAGCATCCTGTTATCATTAGCCTGTTATCCTGAATCAAGCTATCATTAGTCATATTAATCAGAAGATCACTGTGAGCCAACTGGACCTCATGACCTGTGCAGCCTAGAAATCATCCATGTTGAAAGAAGGGGGGAAGATGATGTTTGTGTTACCCAGAGTCACATTGTCGTTAGTCATGAGGTCTGTGTTAGTCAACCAAATCTCAGTTGTGTAATCTAGAAACTGTTATCTCCAAAGATCTGGATGGACAAAGATCTGTCTTCACCAGACACCAGCTTGCTGTCTTCTTATCTAATCCAATGCAGCTCTGATGCTCTTTACCTGGAGGTAGTGTCAGATCCCACAAGTCAAAACCTCAGTCCCTTCCTATTTGGAGTGCTAGTCATAAACCCTAGGTCTTTGTACCTGTGCTTCGGACTGGACCAGCCAGCTATAAATCAGAGTGCCCACAGCCTCCTCCTTGGGTTCCATTAACTGGCTTGAGCAGTTTACAGAACTCAGTGATACCTGCTTACCAGTTTATTGTAAAGGCTGATGCCAGGGATGAAGATGAAAAGATGCACAGGGAAAGTGGTATGGGAGGAAGACAGAGCTCACATACCCCACCTCCAGGAGCTTCCAGTGTTCAGCTATCTAGAAGCTTTCCTAACCTTGCCCATATAGGTGTGACTGAAACATGGACAACTGTGTAGAAGTGTGGTTGACCAAAAGAATCTAACCGGATGCTAGTAGACAGGGTGGGGAGATCCCACAAGCCCTATCTATCAGATTCTTGGCCTCTTTGCCACCTTCCCTCCTCCCAGGTAGGGAACAGATCTCCGTCTGAAATAGGATCTTGTGACTTACTATCAAAGTAGATCAAAACTACCAGCGATTTGCAAGCAAGGAACAGTTAGTATGTGTATTTTTAGCTTCCAAACCCTGCCTTGGGGAAGAGAAGTCCCAGACTCTGTGACCTGTCTTGGGGTGAGAAAGGAACAGGTAGGAGGAGGGCAGGAGTGAGAGAGAGGTTGCTTTCTGAGCCCTTCTTCTAGTCCTAACATATCCCACCCTTATCCAAACTTAGGAAATAACAAAAGCTGCGGGAGTAATGAGCCAGGAGCCACAGTTACACACTAAAAAATATGTCACCCCACAGTATCCCTGCTTCGTGGATTTGTCACTTGTACCAGACCTTATAGCTGCTGCTAGAGTTCAAATACCATTGCAGCTGACTGAAGCCCTATGACATTATGATTGCTGAGGATAGATAGATGCGGGCTGAGGGTGCCACACAGGGTCATCAAGAAGGGAAAAGCATCCTACAGGACCACGCACTCACGGAGAGCGAGGGAGAAAGAACAAGCTACTTGGAGGAGGCATATGAGGCAGGAGGATGGCCAAACGAAATTAGAGGTTCACAGCCACAAGCAGCCAACATGCTGCTAGCATTTATTTTTAATTATACATTTGTCCCTCTGTATGCATGGGGGATTGGTTCAAGGACCACCACAGATACCAAGTTCATAGATATTTAAGTCCCTTATATAAAATGGCATAGTTTTTGCATATAACCTACAGGTGTCCTCCCATCTGCTTTGCATTGTCTTTAGAGGACTTCTAACACCTAATCAATATAAATACCCTGTAAATCATTGTGGTACTATTTAGGGACTAATGGTTTGAAAAGCCTAGCTTCAGTACAGATATAATTCTTCTCAAATATTTCCTGTGGTGGCTGTCTGAATCTGTAAAAGTGGGATCTGCAGATTCAGAGGGCCCGCTGTATTCACAGGTTCTGGAGATAAGGACCTGGAGATCTTGGGGCAGGGAGGGGGAACATTACACTACCTACCGTAGACATGGCCCACACAAGCTCTTCTCTTTTGGGGATGCCTGGGCATGGGAGTGAGGCTCCTCCAGCAGTCAGGTCCACAGCAACATTTCCCTTGATGCACACAGATGCAAGGGAGGTGTCCAGAGAAGTTGTTAGGGCAGTGCCTTCATCATCTAAAACAACCCTGGCACTAACCATTGCTCTGTCATAGGTGAAGATTAATGGTTTATTTGCTGTGTGAGCCTCAGTTTCTTCATCTGTACAATGGAGATAATAATGTGCAGACTGTTTACAGTAATATAAGTAAAGCTGAGAGTGCATCCTACACACAGCTCAGCATGCTGAATGTTTTTATCATTTGGGTGGATTTTTTCTCCCCATCCCAGGCTCAGGAGCAAGTTTCTTCTTAGCCTGTTTGAAATAGTTGACAGCTAATAATGATAGCTTTGTTCCACCAATAACATGGTATGGTAGCGTTATATCCTTGCTCTAAGTGTTGCAGCTGAATATACAGTTTGCTTTCTGTGTCTGCGGATTCCACGTCCTCTGATATTGCCAGTCATAGACAGAAAATGTTCAAGGAAAAAGCTGAATCTGTGTTAAACATGTGCAGATTTTTCTCCTAAGCAATAAAACACAACAACTATTTACATAGTATTCATGTTGTGTTAGTTATCATAAGCCAAGCAGAAATAGTTTAAAGCCTGTGGGTGGATATTTATGGGTCATACGCAAACACCACACTATTTTTTTATATAAAAAACCATGTGCATCCGCAGATGATACTTCCCACCAGGATCCTAGGACTGGTTCCCCACATACCAAGGGGTCACTGTGCTGTTACACTCGGGCCACTGGGCCCCACTAACATCACTGTATGCACTCACTTCCCTAGGCTGGTGGTTCGTCAGCACCGCAGAGGAGCAAGGCTGGGTCCCTGCGACCTGCCTCGAGGGGCAGGACGGTGTGCAGGATGAATTTTCCCTACTGCCTGAAGAAGGTAGGCAGGCAACCTGCCCTGCTGCTGGGAGCCCAGGGCCATGTTGCATTGCTTCCTTGCTTAGTCCCTTCCTTTTAGCCTCTGCCTCTGGGTGCCAGCCCCTCACTGGCTAACTGGTTAGGTGGAAGGGTAAGCCCCCACTTCCTCCAGTGCTGTGGGAGCCACCCACCATGAGCCCAACCATAGCTGCTAGATACCATCTCATAGGATACCAGGAAGGTCTCAGCACGATTACTGCTCCTCCCTAGGATTATTCTGGTGGCCAGGCCAATAGAACTGCTGGATCATGTGCAAGATCTTTGACCCCATGTGCTTACAGATGTCTGTCGTCTATTGGTATAAATGGCCCCGAGTGTGTGGCCCTCTTCTGTAGTGTCCTTAGTGGGGATGCCAACAGTATCAACACTCACACACTCCCTTCCTCCCTAGAAGCTCCCCAAAACCAAAGCATGTGTTCACCTTCCTTAACAGACCGGTGTTTAGGAGGCAGGTAGAGCTCAGCTATGTCACACTCTAACTTAGTGATTTTGAGGCCAGTAACATTCCCTGCTAAAATGTAGCCTCCTGGCTGAAATTGGAAATGATGTCTATATCATGGAAATTTTAAAATGTTAAATGACTTTCTACATTCAGAGAACTAAAATAATAAGTAGTAAGTCATCAGATGAGCTTTACCTAGGGTTGAGTGTTGGCTTAGAGCCAACTGCTGAAGCACAGGGTTACTTTAAGGTTAAGTGTTTGTGTCTCCACAAAAGGGTGAGAGCTGAGTGTGCACACCTCTATCCCAGCACTTGGAAGTCTTAGTCAAAAGGACTGAGAGTTCAAGGTCAGCTTAGACTACTTTGTAAGATCCTGTCTCAAATAAATAAATAAAATGGAGCTATTTCTAAATGTAAGGATTAAAAAGAAAACAGAAAGTATGTGTTTTGTGCATTTGGTTGTATCTCAGAGTTGATTTGCTGTCTCGAGGCTCTTCTTTGCCCTGGAGCCAGGCTCACCTAGGGATGCCCCAACAGCAGCTCAGATCCGAGGCAGGCAGTGCCCAACATGGGAGCCGCTGCCATGCATAGCCAGTGCATGATGACCGCCATGGGCGCTTTCTGTGGGAGGATGGTTACTATCCCCACTTATCCAAAATAGACTCTGGAAAATAGTGATTTTTCCAGCATCACACAGCTAGAAGTTGGGAGAAAAACTGCCTTTTCTTAAGGATTTGGGCATAGTCCCTCTTTACCATTGTACTAGGAATACAGTTATACTGTTGGATGCCTCTTGATTCAAGCTCCAGGTTAACACTAAGGCACTTGGCCTTCCTAAGATACCTGGGCTCAGAAGAGACTCAAAAGGAATCATCTGGGGAGCGGTGTCCCAGGGGAGTTGGAGGAGTGCTCCCTTCTCACCTCTGCCTTCTGCCCTCCCCTCCACATGCTGCCTGTCCAGTCTCATGGAGGTACTGGTCTTTGCCCCGGCCTGCAGGTCGCCGCCGGACTCTAGGGGACTTGTATGCCATCAGCTGGCGCCAAGGTGCCTTCCTCAGAGTTTCCTTTCCATTTGGTGTTCAGAGCGGGTCCCTGAATCTGCATGAGCCTCCTCTTCTGGGACTCCCCTGCCTGCTGCATGTGAGACACAGTGACTTGTCAGTATCGTGTGTGTGCTGGCATGCGGGCCGGTGGGGAATGAGCCTGCCATGTTTGTCAGCCTTGGAGTTCTAAAGCTTCCCAGCTCAAAATCAGGTGCCTGAGGTCTTCTGTAATGCAGAACCAGCAACCTTGTCCCTCTTTCAGTCATTGAGCTCTCAGGGGAAAAGCCTGCCTCAGCCAGGTTAAGCAGAAAAGGAGGTGTTTTGACTTCTATCACTGACAAGCCTAGGGTGGGGCCTGGGTGTGAGGATGCCGTGAGGACCTCTGTCACCACCACTCTACTCCATTTCCTGCTTCGTTGGCACCACTGTCTCCTAAGGACAGCAGTTTCTGGGTACCTTTCGTGAACATTCAGCGAACGAACAACTTCTTCAGCAGGAGCCCCAGCATTGGTTCTGACCGACCCACCCTGGTCCCATGGTTCCCTGAACCAATTGTAGTGGCCAAATTTGCAGCACTGTGGCCAGGCCAGAATAATATTCCTACCCCCTCCAGGAAAAAGGAACTCACCCTCCCCCAACCACATGGATGGAGGCTGATAGGATCTCTAGTGGGTAGGCAGAGGAGAGCCAGGCAGGCAGATTGGCAGGTGCCCGTGATGCAGTCTATAAGGGCTTCCATCCTGAGCTTAGTCTGGGATCACTGAACAGCCCTCAGTTCCCCCAGAGAACCTCTGGGGTACTGGAGAATGAGGGACACAGCAGTGCCCCTTTTTACCTGGACCAAATAACATCTGTACATCCACAGGGTTGTACTACCCCCTTCCTGGGTCACCACCCAGCACCCCACCCCAAGGCTTCCATGAGAAAGGGAATGGCTGACTCCACTGAATACAGGATCTGTGCCACGAGTCAGCACCAGCCCACAGAGCAGGTCAGCAGGCCAGATCAATACATAAATAAACGCCCTGTGTGCTTCTACTTCTCTGCCGCAGCAGCTGGCAGGCCACAGAGGCTACAGAGTATTTACCCAAGGAGTCTACACCAGCGTACTAGCGGGCACCAGACCACAGCTGCTTGAACTCACCCCCAGGAGATGAAATGGAGCAGAACAGGGTAGCCCCCTCCCCTCCTTGGGATGCCTGGGATACATGTCTGTTTTTCTCCGCTCCAGCAGCAGAGCTGATGCCATTGAGCACAGGGGCTGTTCCCTTGCCTGAATGGCCATAAGCAGTCATCCCTTTGAGCCCCTGCCCTTGAGGGACTATGGGAAGGCACAGTTGAGGCAGCTCTTGGAGAGATGCATGGAGCTATAAGGATGGTCCCAGGGCTTCTGGGCCAGGGGCACCCCACTCACATGAATGGTAACTGAAGCCTTGAGCATGTCTGGGTCCAGGGGCTTAAATATTAATAAAAACTAGAGATCATTTACCAGCTAGGCAGTGAGAACTGCTGCTGTTTCCTCAGTGATGATTTCAGCTTGACATCATCCACTGCCAATAGCTTATCTCTAACTCTGAGTCTCTGCCAGGGAAAACTGGCAAGGAGCCCCCAAGAGCTTACCCCCTCTGTGTGAACAAGCTGGCTCTCACCTGGCCTTTGGGACTTGTTCCTTTATTGAACAGAGACTTGATTCTCCAGTTACTAAATCTTCCAGGCACATACCCGGTGCTGGGCATAGAGGAGTGAAAGCAATAGACAAATTCCTGTCTTAGAGTTCATAGTTTACCAGAAGAAACAGGCATGAAACACCATAAGCAAGGAAATGTTATGGTGTGTTAGAAGGTAGTTCCTGGAATGGGGTGAGTGGGTATTGAACCTGAATAAGGGAGATAAGGATGCCGTGAATCCGGCTATTGCGTAAGGTGGTCAAGGATAGCAACGCTAAAGCAAAGCACCAGTTTGAAGAAAGTGGGGCTGATGCAGTACAAGGCATTTCAGAGATGCTGGGACTGCCCTTTATCCTATTCCTGCTGCTGCTGACACAGAGTGCTCCAGAGCTACGTGGGGGCCATGGGGCGGGGTGCACAGGACTCTCTAGAAGGCATTGTCCCTCCACATCATCACCCAGATCACACGAGCATCTGGGGACTCTGCATGTCTGTTTCTCACCTCAGCACTGTTTCTCCCTGCAGAGGAGAAGTACACAGTCATCTACCCCTACACGGCTCGTGACCAGGATGAAATGAACCTGGAGAGAGGGGCCATGGTGGAGGTCATCCAGAAAAACCTGGAAGGCTGGTGGAAGATCAGGTAATCACAGCAGCCTCCTGACAGCTGTCGCTGGATGGGGTTCAGGTCCTGCCAGCTCCAGCTGCATGGAGGTCTGTAAGGGATGGCAGACAAGTGAGGATTCTCTGCATGTGCCATAAAAAGTGCTTTTCTGTGTTGTTTGGCTTCCCTTCCTGCCCATGGCCTGCTCTGAAAGTCCATAATAAGCAAAACCTTCTCCAAACACACTGAACCACAGACAGCAGGAGCCCTGTTAAGCAACACTGGTCTCCACTTCCAGATGTGTCTCGAGATGAGTAACTAGAACGTGAAGCTGCCACATTGCATAGTCACCCACTCCAGCCTTAGACTGGCATGCATCTTGCACCCCAGCCCAAGGCTTCTCACTCACCTCTGACATAGCACTTAGCAAGGTGCAGTGGTTTACACCAACACCTGCACAAGTCAGACTCAAGATCAACTTCAGAGTAGGGGAGGGGAGGGGCAGCATGTTGGGGAGGTGCACAGGGGATTTGTGGGGCACACAGTGGGGCACAAGGGGTCAGAAAGGCTTCTGGGGGCCCAGCAGGATGGCTCAGTGGTCTAAAGTGCCTGCAGGCAGTTTCAGGGACCACGGTTCGATCCCCAGCACCACATGCTGTGCCAGCCCTGCCCTCAGGGCAGGCTGAGCCAGACATAAAAACAAATAAACAAACAAAAGTTCTGAAACAAGAAAGGCTTCTGGGGTGAGTGCCTCAGATCACAAATATGGAGGAATGATACTCATGTTAATAAGCCTGTACTAAATAAATAAATAAATAAATAAAAATAAACCTGTACTTAACGCATACATCCCTGTGCCAGTGATGTCCTTTCCAGCAGTGACAGACCACAGGTGCTGTGGTGCTCCCATAAAACTACATGGGGCTGGAAAACCCCTGACATTATGGCTGATATAGTGCAGCACACTGCAGTGATACTAGCATGAACAGACCTGCCGTGCTGCCAGTCATGTAAGAGTGGCATAAGCCAGGAGTGGTGGCACACGCCTATCTTCCCAGTACTCTAGAAGGCTGAGGCAGGAGCAGTGCAAGTTTGTACCAGCCTGCACAACTTTTCAGTTTTTTGTTTTTTGTTTTTTTGAGACAGGGTCTCGCTGTGCAGTTCAGGCTGGCCTTGAGCTCACTTTTGTAGCCCAGGCTGGTCTCAAACTCACACCGATCTTCCTGCCTCAGCCTCCTGAGTGCTAGGATTACAGGTGTGCACCACCATGCCCGGCCCACAACTTTTCAGTTTAACAAGATCTTTTTTTAAAATAAAAACGAGTTGGAGGGGGCAGCTTTGCAGCCACTTGTTCTGTGCCATGCCCGCTCACAGCTCGTTCACTCGGCTTTTATTGCTCCAATGAGTTCACTGGCACCAAGGCCACTGACATGGAGACATGGGCTGCTTTCCTTAACTCAGGCCCTCAAATTCTCACTGGGAGATGCGAAGGCCACTACCAGGTGTGCATTAGGTGCTGGAACTGCAGTATTCACAGGAGATATTGAGGTGCCCTGGAGGTCAGAAAAGGCTTGAAGGAGGAGAGACATTAAGTGAAGCCAGGAAGGAGGGGAATGGTCACTCTGAGTGGGGGAGGGGGGGCATGGGAATGAGAGCAGGTGATGCGCTTGAGGGACTACAAGCTGGGTCAGGTGGCTGGGATGTTGTGCTTGATGTGAAAGAGACAAGCAGACACCAGCTCTGCAAAGCCCAGTGCACCTCACTGGGGGTTCAGCCATCATCAGAGGGCAGTGAGCAGCATGCCAGACTCTGTTCCTGGGTGCTTAGGCCCCACGACTCCTGCTGCCTGGGTCCTGAAATAGGATTCCTGTTCCAGAAGCATGGTTTCCTCCCATGAGCCTGGCAGACCAATGGGATGTGCACTCCTCCTCTTCCCAGGTACCAGGGCAAAGAAGGATGGGCCCCTGCCTCCTACCTAAAGAAGAGCAGCGGGGAGCCCTTACCCCTGAAGCTGGGTCCTGGCTCATCTGCTCACTCGGGTGCCCTCAACATGGATGGTGTGGCCCGGCAGCAGAATGCAGCAGGCAGAGAGAAGGAGCTGCTCAACAACCAGCGGGACGGCCTGTTTGAAGGCCGCCCAGTGCACGATGGCGACATAAAGCAGAGTAAGTGATGCCTCCCCAAGCTGCTGATGACCAAAGGCCTACTCCGTGCCAGGCTGTGCATGTAGAGTTCCTCACGTGCTGTTCCCCTTCCTTGCTCTGCCCTCCTGTCGATCACTGGGTAGACAGAAACAGGCTTCGAGCCCCAGCCGACGTGGCCCACACCATGCAGCCAGCAAGATGCAGATGAACCTATGCACTGCTTCCCTTCCCCACATGGACATTATTCTGCTGTCTTGTGATAAAAAGGCACCTACCGTGTGTGGAGAATCTTCTCTTTAGTCTCACTGACCCATAACAAGCTTTTGAGGTACAGAGGAGGTATCCAAGAGGTGTGGTTAAGTCCAGGGACACGCAGCTAGTGTATAGTGGGGCCAGGACTAGAGCTCAGGCAGTACCTGTGCCCTCTCCACTCACACAGCCTTTCTGAGCTAGAGAAGGGAAAACCTGACCTCATACTAGTTCATCTTGCTTTCCAACACCTGTTTGTATATATTTGATCCCACATTGTTCCATGCACACCTGCAAGTTGGTCCATCATTCTCTGCATTGTACCCCAGGCACTGCCCTCAAGCACAGTGCTTATGACCCTCACCTGGTCATGTAAGGCCAGGGGAATCTGTTCAATGGGGAAGGATTCCAACTCCCGAAGAGAGGTGATCATTCTTGTGACTGGGCTTCTCCTCACTATGTTTGCCAGGTGGCAGTGAAGTTCCTGAGTCACTGAAGCTTCATGTTCTCTGCTTAGTTCCCCTGAGAAAATACTGATGGTATTTTCTCAGATACCACAGCATGACTTTTGGCCAGCCCCACGTGTCTTTAGTTCAAACCTGTTGTAGTAGAGCATAGGAGGATTCCTGTTAACTCTGGAGAATCAAGTGAAATGTTTAGGTGCTAAAACTAGAACTTCCCCAACATACCCACATACACATACCCCAATTACAGGATTTCAGAGGATCTAGGCATTTGTTTCACTTTTGTAAAACTGTCCACCTATATGTTCAGAGCAGACATGACAATATCTTGCAGTCAGCATCTTAGCACTGTTGCCTTCACCCTCTGTTCATTGTGGCTCACCCAAGAAATTGGCACTTGAAGGATTGCCAGTCTCCTCTATGTTCTAGCTTCCAAGTTAGCCTGCAGTGCAGACCCATGGTAACCTATTCTGGCAGTGCATGGGTAACCTGCTCAGCATTCCTCCTTTAGTCAGGAGCCATGGGCTGCTCAGAACCATCCTCCCCTGCCCCTAAAACCCACAGCTGGGCAGCCCAACTCCAGAATGAACAGCCTGTGTCTGTTTGATCCCATTTGGTTATGGGTTGCTTAGTTGGAGATGCTCTAGAATGAAGTTCTAGAGTAGAATTTATTGCATGCCTGTGACTTGCTGAGAGCTTCACACCTGCTGTACCTCTCCACAGAAGAGGGACTTTTGTCTCTCATGGTCGTCTGATTGGTTTGTCCCTTACCAGAAGTCTGGAGCCACAGAGCTGGGTTGGGATCCCATTTCTATGTGATTCAGAGGCCTATGCCTTTTGTCCTTACTGGAAAGCATTCCCTTGCCTAAGGACTGAACGCCATCCCATTTTGTCCCTGCATAAAAGGGATCCAGGCAAAGCCATAGTGATAGGGGTCCTAAGCCAAACATGCACAGCTCCTTCCTGCTCAGGCTTTTCCCGTAGGAAAGGGACAGCAGAAAGCTGTCTTCTGGGCAGAGATTCTGCCCATCCTCTGTGGGAGAGGCAGGACTTTTCCTGGCATCTGTCCACCTCAGGAATTATGCATAGAGCTCTGCATAGAAATGAAGTAAGTCTCATTTCTCCATAGGATCACCCAAGATGAGACAGAGACCCCCTCCTCGCCGGGATATGACCATCGTAAGTGGACCCTTTCTCCAGGGAGCTGGCCCCTGTGTGCCCTCAGCTCTTCCAGAGGTGCTCTTTCCTGAACTTGCAGCGTCCTTGTGCAGCCAGTCCCATTAACAGGTGGAAAGACGGGTCTCAGCTGGTGAGATGCCGTACTCAAGTTCCAGAGAGTATTCATGGTATTGAGGCCTTGGGACCTCAGCCCTCTTCTCAGAGAGATCAGTCTTCTGAAATAAGACACTGCAGTGTACAAGGTGGTTTTTTTGCTTGTTTGTTTATTTTTCTGGTTTTTGTTTTGTTTTGTTCTGTTTTGGCCCCAGGGATTAAACTTAAGACCTTGTACTTGCCAGGCAGACACTTACACTGTTGAGCTGTCTCCCCAGCCCTCTCAATGTGCAAGTTTGGATGCAATACAAATATCACTTATGGTGTCATTTATATTGTATCTGTTTTTAATTTCTCTAGGTACCTTCTTTTTTATTATAATTTTCTTTTATTTTGAAGAGTATAAACAAAAGCAAGAAAAACAAAAACAAAGAAACAGGGTAATATACAACAATACATATATAACATATTTTCAAAACAGGAATAGCTAATTAATAATGGTTGATACATTATCTGTTTTTATCACCAATTCTGTTGCTTAGATGAACAGATATAGTTATGCAAGATTGGACATATTGAAATTTTTGTTCTTGTCTCTCGTTTTCTTTTGTTGCTTTTTTCTAAAAAATTTATTTAAAAGAAAGTATATTTTGAAGATTGATAGGACATTTCTATGTACCTTTTTTTTTTTTTTGTCTTTTTGAGACAGGGTCTCGCTATGCAGTTCAGGCTAGCCTTGAGCTCACTTTTGTAGCCCAGGCTGGTCTCGAACTCGCACTGATCCTCCTGCCTCAGCCTCCCGAGTTCTGGGATTACAGGCGTGAGCCACCACGCCCGGCTTCTATGTACCTTCTTAACCAGTGTAGGTCAAGCAACTCTGGTCCTAAGATCTAAAGTGCTGCCAAAATGTAAAACTTTTTCCAGCACTGTTGGGACAGCAATCATGGAAAATTCCACACTTGACCTCAAGTGGCAGATTGCATGATACATATATATGAACTATAAATGAATTTTATGTATAAACTCGGGACCCATCCCCAAGATGGCTCACTGTGTGTATTCCGCTATGTCAAATCCAAACACTTTGGTCCCAACCACTTCTAATAACAATTCCTCAACATCTTCTTGGAAAAACAGGATTTTTTTTTTTTTTTTTTTTTTTTAGGGGGGATGTTTTATCTATTTATTGAGTATCTGTTAGGTGCAGTCTACCAGGTGACCGCATTAATTTACTAAATGCTTATAACAAATACATGTGGCACACACCTATAATCCCAGCACTCAGGAGGCTGAGGCATCTGGGCTACATAGTGAGCTCAAGATCAGCATAAACTATTCAAGGAGACCCTGTCTCAGAATTGTTTTTTGTTTTTTTTTGTTTTTTTTCCAGAACCAGGGATTGAACTCAGGCCCTTTTACTGAGCTATCTCCCCAGCCCCTCAAAAACTTTTTTTAGAAAACCCTACTTGTAGGGAGCACACCAGCTTGATACTATTATTGTACCCATTCCATTGGAGATAAAACTGAGCTCTCCAGTGGAGGGAGGCCCCAGGTCATGCCCATCATCTCTATTTCCAGTCAGATGGATGTGACTTGCAAATTTGTGATATCTCCACAGCCCCAGCTGCTCCTTAAATTCAGACTAAAATCCTGCCCTATATTTTCAAAATGCAGCCAGATATCCTATGTTTCTCATCATCTCTAAAGTGGAAAGGCCAGTGAAAGCTCTTCTAGAAGATGATAGTCAGGTCCTCTTTGTTTTCCACAGTTAGAATCTAAACAGGGCCACCAGCACCTTCTCTGTGGTGATTGTATGCCACAGTCCCCTGGCTCACATCCGGGTAATGGTTAGCCCTGGTTTTCATTATTCCAGCCTCGAGGTCTCAACCTGCCGAAGCCTCCCGTCCCGCCGCAGGTAGAAGAAGAGTACTACACTATCGCCGAGTTCCAGACCACCATCCCAGACGGCATCAGCTTCCAGGCAGGCCTGAAGGTTGAGGTACGTGTGCTTGCTCTCCCTATCTGCTTGTCATTCCTGATGATAGGCATGGCCTCTCTCCTCCCCACATCTACTTACTGCATTGGAAAGCTAGGTTGTGGAGAAGTTAACAGCTTTAATGAGTATAATTCACATAAGAAGCGATTTTATCAATTCAAAGCACAAAATAATTCAGTAGTTTCTTCTATTTACAGAGTTGCACAACCAGTAAAGCTATCTAATTCCAGAACAAAAAGAAACCCCACCCCACGAGCAGTCCTCCTGCATTTCCCCTCAACCCTGTTTCCAACACTTCTGCCCGTCTAGATTTGTCTCCTTGGGACTTGGGCTAGAAGTGGAATTGTACGCTATGTGGTTCTTCGAAATTGGGTTGTATTTCTTTTTTCTTTTCCTTTCTTTCTTTTTTTTTTTTTTTTTTTTTTATCATCTCCTGCCTCCCATCTTGCTTCTTTCCTTCCTATTCCCTCTGCATATCTGCTCTGATCACAAGATTAAGTTCAAAGTAAATCCTTGCTCCTCTCACATTTTTCTTTGCTGTTTTCATGAGATTAAAGCTTTTAGGTGTTTCTCATTCTCTCAAGCAAGCCTGAGGCCAGGGAGATAGCTTGGTGACCTAAGCACCTGCCTGGCAAGTGCAAGGACCAGAGTTCAATCCCTGATACCACATGTTGTGCTGGCCACACTCTGAGCCAGTCACCAAAACCAGGTGTGATGGTGCACACCTGTAATCCCAGCACTAGGGAGACTGAGACAAGAGGATCGCTACGGGTCTGAGCTGCATAGTGAGACTCTGTACCTAATTAATTGATTAATAATAAGAAGAGGAAAAGGAAGAAGAAAGCCTGTAAGCACTGAGATAGCCACTGGGATTGGGGGTTAGAAACCTTTGGGGAAAGTGGCTGTTGAGACCATGTGCAGGGAGCCAGTCCAGGGATACCCCACCTCCACGGTGTCATGTGTATGCGGGGCCCAGACTCTGCCTACCATCTGGGGAGAAAGGTTTACTGTGTTCCTCTCCACAACAAATATAGTCTGAGGGCCGGCAGTATAGCTCGGTAGATTAAGCTCTTGCTTAAGGAAGCACAGGGGCCAGGGTTCGGTTCCTGCCCCGCTCTCGAGTGCACTGAGCCGGAGATGGAGTCCAGGCATGGTGGCACATGCCTACAATCCCAGCACTTGGGAGGTACAAGCAGGAGGATCACTATGAGTCAGTAGTGAGATCCTGTACAAAAAAAAAAAAAAGACAAATACAGTCTGCACTCTGTGTCTATGGGTTATCCATCTGGAGAACCAACTAGCCACAGATAGAAGATATTTG
Organism: Myocastor coypus; assembly: GCA_004027025.1. NCBI lineage: Eukaryota > Metazoa > Chordata > Mammalia > Rodentia > Myocastoridae > Myocastor > Myocastor coypus. The sequence continues at coordinate 22,331 of PVJA010031729.1, forward strand.
TGAAAAAGCTATGTACTGAGTATACCAGATATAGCAACTGTTTACCTAGCATTTACATTGTCTTAGGTACAGCAGTGTAAGTAAGTCACAGGTGATTTAAAGTAACAGGATATATGTAGGTTATATGTAAATATGGCACCATTTTACATTAGAGACTTAAGCATTCATGGATTTTGGTATCTGTGGTGTTCTAGAACCAGTCCCCCATAGGTACCAAGGGATGACAGTATTCATGGAGTACCTACTGTAGAGAAGTGTACAAGATGCTTTTTCTTGACCCTGAAGAGCACTTAGCTGGCATGCACAAGACCAGAGTCTTATCCCCTCCCCTGTCTTCTAAAGAACACAGTTCCAGTGTGTGTGAAAGCATAGGACCATGGGTACCACTGACCCATCCACCTTAGAACACATCCTTCAGGGTTGTTTTTCCCCATCCCTGCTTTCCCTTCCTTTCCTTCTTTCCCCTTCCCCTACACTGCTAGTGGCACCAGCCCCTATGATATGTGATCTAAGCTTCCTGTACATGGCACTCAGAAGGTTAGGTTAGGTTGGCATCCTCTGGCCTGTGTTCTCAGAGCCCATGGATTCTCCTCTGACTTAAGCCATCTTGATGTTTCACCAAAAAAAATTCCTTTTGTGTTTTGACTTCGCTATTATTTGCATCAGTAGCTGCAAGGAGAGAATTGGGGGCAATTCTGAGTGGTATCTTAACCCATTATAGACAAATGTGCACCGTATCATGCACCCTTGTTAAGTGCCTCACATACCAAAGTGCCAGGGAGGTTTAAAATGTTTTCTCATCAATACCGGGTAGGGGTAAAGTGTGGAGAAGACCACAAGGCTGGTGTTAGGCATGAGGAAGCAGAGCTGCCTGAGGAACAGCCAGGCAGTGCTGCTGCTGGACATATGGCTCTCTGAAGTTGAAAGGTCACCCTAATGATGGCAAATAGATGTTGTGGATGGATTAAACCAGGAAGAAGAAAGAGAAGATGACAGGGCTGGGAAGGAAGCTGTGAGACACTGGCATTGGATGGTCAGGCAGGCAGGTGAAGGACGTTCTGGACAGGAGTCAGAGTAGGGGGTAAAGCAGGTGGCAGTGGAGCATTAAGCCAAGGTTGGAGCAATCACAGGGCCACTGCCTGTAAAGGTGTATTCACAATGCAGGAAGGAAGCCACTGGTCACTTGGCAAGAGCAGTCTGTTGAACAGGTGGGAAAATCAACCAGACCTCAAGGGAAATGGAAGAAAATGAGAAGTGAAGAAGTGCAAACAGTGGTTGTAAGGAACTCACAGAGATTGATTGTGAAAGCATGGAAGAAAGCAGACAGTGGTGGGAAGGAAACTGGTGCAAAGGCAGGACTTGAGCAGGTGAACACAGGGCCCGGCGGGATGGCTCAGTGGTCTAAAGCGCCTGCTTGGGAAAGCTTGGGTGGCTTCAGGGACCGCGGTTCTATCCCCGGCACCACATGCTGCGCCATCCCTGCCCTCGGGGTGGGCTAAACCGGCCATAAAAATGAATGAATAAACAAACAAAGGTTCTGAGCAGGTGAACACATAGCTTCTCAAAGCATGCTTTTAAAATGTAGACACCTGCCCTATGTGTTGATATGCGCATGCTGCCTGGGAAGAAACCACCATCGGCCTTACTATGACACAGGTGTAGTAGATCTGCCTTTAGACCTGGTGCTCCCTCAGATGCATGTAATAGCAGCAATCCCTCCTTTTTCAAGAAAGTTCTTATAAATTGGCTTCATTCAGAGTTTTTTCCAAGAGTGGCCCAGCAGCACGAAGCCTGTGGCCTCTTTGCTCTCCGCAGTCCAGATAGCTCCGGTGAAGATCCCAGAATTAAGCTTCATAGCCTCTGGCCCACCTCACCTTCCCACTCCTGAATCCAGAAGTCCCTGGGTCCTAATGCTGTACCTCCTTTATAACCCCACACCTCCACCTTTCAGCTGTACTCAACAGCATCAATGTACTGTCTTATTCTATGAGTGAGGAAACAGAGACAAATGAAGGTACGGTGCCCAGAGGTTCTTATTTGTAGAGCTAGTGATGGAATGCGTGCTTCAAGGTTCTAGTGTCAGATCTAGATCCACTCTCAGGCAGGTTTTCTGTCATAGCAAGAGTCCAGCTGTTTGCAAGACCCTTGCCTCCAGCTGAGTGGGCCTCCTGTCACCACTTCGGGGTGCCTTTCGCAGTAACCTTTGCAGCTAGTACTTTTTCCTCTGGCTTCCCAGAGCGTCAAACTCCAGCTTCAGCGTCTTCATTAAGTTGTTGGTTGGGTAGGTACATGGTTGGGTATGTGGGTAGGTTGTTTATTATTGTCCATCTAAAACATAAACTCTT
>PVJA010031730.1:0-24637 GCA_004027025.1 Myocastor coypus
GGCATGTTTGCACATGCCTGCAATCTCAGCCTTTGGGAGTCTGTAAACAGATGGATCACTATGAGTCTTATCTAGTAGTGAGACCCTGAACACCCTAGAGACCCTTCCCTAAAATACAAAAAAATATATTGACGGTTAAGTTTGGATTTCTTTATTTTGTCTGTTCTCCATGGCCCATTTTGTGCTGTCCATGCTTTTAGCCAGTACCCACTGCTTAGGGTTGCTGTGGGGCAAACTGACCCAAGCTGCCCTACTGCAAAAGTCGGAAGCTGTGGGCGGCCTACAGTTAGCCTCCAAGGTACTAAGGCTGCAGTTTGCCTGCGCCACCTGGCATGCAGGAGAAGAATCCACATTAATCGTGCTGCTCATGTTTCGCAGGTCCCGCTGGGCCTTCGCTGTAATGGATCCTGCTCAAGTATCTATGCTTTGCAATAAACAGAGGTCCATGGACTCCAGCTTCCTGCCCCTCCCCAATCTGCTCTGACACCTTCAGATCACACTATGCCAGAGACAGGCAGAACTCACATTCTTCTGAGGCTCTACTTACAAATCTACCTTCCAGAATTCATTTCCATTCTAGACAAAGATCCATTGTTGTAAGAAACAGAAACTATTTTGGTTAACTTAAGTGAACATGCATTTATTCAAAAAGCATATTGGCAGCTACCCAGATCCCAACACAGGCTGTTAAAGCAATTTATTATGTCTGGAGCCTTTCCTGAATTAACAAAATAGGGGGAGCCATTAAAGGATAATATAGCGTATTTATTATTGCAATAGCTTCACAGGCAGAGCAGGAAAGAAACCAGACCTCGTTCCTGCACAATAATGCAGCCCACTAACTATGGGGAAAAGGCAAGATGCCCTTCTAATTGGAGAAATACATCCTTTTTCAATATGAGTTTGGATTGTGTTCTCCAAAAATGAATGTCTGTTCCCGGCAGCAGTATATGAGCTAATGCAACAGTTCTACTCATCAAATGGACTAACCTGATTCCTGCTCACACATGTAGAAAAAGTGAAACAGAAATCCAGTCAGATAAATCTACAGCCACAGCTTCAGGCAGGTCAAATTAGCTATTTCCTGGGGCTAAAGGAAGGACATGAACATGGTAAGTATGGATGACTCTCACAGAACCTATGGGCAAAGTGGAAACAGAACATTTTATTTTTTTCATGTATTCAGTACAGGGTCTCCCTACACAGCTCAGATTCAGTGATCTTCCTGTTTTAATCTTCCCCAGCTCTGATATTACAGGCGTGCACCACCACACCAGGACTCAATCACTGGCTCAGTGTACCCCAAAGGTGTGGCCAGCTCGGCATGTGGGACAGGGGATCGAACCCTGATTCCTGCACTTGCCAAAGCAGGCACTTAGTCCAGTCTTCCCAGCCCTTTTTCCTAATAAAAGTAGCTATTTATCCTCAATAGTTGTTAAAGGGCCAGTGTTATGGTTTATGTCTAGTTGTCCCCCCAAAGCCTCATGCAATCGTGAGGCGTGGCTTCTATAGATCGAGACTTGATTCATGATCCCTGGGATTGTGTTTTAGTACTGATGGGATTATGGGTGTTCAGGGTCTCACTACTAGATCAGCCTCCTAGTGATCCACCTGTCTACAGCCTCCCAAGAGCTGGGATTACAGGGGTGCAGCACCAAGCCCAGTCTCAATTGCCATCTTAGCAGACGGCATGGCAGGCCTGCGGATCAAACATGGGCCCCTATGCCTGCTTGTAGGCGCTCTAATTTACTGAACTATTTGGCTGGCTCTCTCCTCTTGTTTTAATTTGCTTTCTTTCTTTTCTTTCTTTCTTTCTTTCTCTCTTTCTCTCTTTCTTTTTTCCATTCTGTGGGACCAAGGTTCGAACTCACAACCTTGCACTTGTCAGGCAGGCACTTGTGCCACAGAGCTATCTCCCCAGCTCCTCTTCTCTTTTTTTCTCTATGCGTGTTTGTCCATGTTTCCATGTGCATCTGTGTAGTTCTGGAGCATGAACCCAGATACGGTGCATGCTAAGTCAACAACCTACCATTAATATATAACTCCAGGCCAGTATTGATTTAACCCTCTAGATTTTATGGTTAATAATTAAGACAGAAAGCCAGTGGGAACACCTCATAGAGTAACACTGGCTTGGCTTTGCTAACAGGTCTGTTTCTTAGGCCTGTTGATAAGGCAGTACAAGACAGCAAAAACTATGAAAGACCTAATAATTTTTCTTTTAACTTTAGATAATTGCAAATCCTAGAGGCTTGTACTATGAATACATTAGGAAATGAGTAAACTTAATGCATGATTAGACAAGGTGTCACAAGGCAGATCCATCTACCATAAAATGCAAGGCTCCAAAAAGTTATTACTGGATGAAGTTGGATGTAAGACAGTTGTCACTGTCCATAATTCAAGTGGAGTTAGAAGAATTGTGGCAAGGCAGATGAGATGGCGGGATTAAGCTTCAATTCTTTTAAAAAGTACTACCCCAGGGGCTGGAGAGACAGCTCAGTGGCACAAGTGCTTGCCTGGCAAGTGCAAGGTTCTGAGTTTGATCCCCAGTTCTACAAAAAAACAAACAAACAACAACAAAAAAAAAACACTACCCTGAAGACAGCCTCATTAAAGTCAGCTTTACTTGAAAAGTAAAAATAAAAGCTGAGCGTGGTGGCACATAGCTGTAATCCCAGCACTTGGGAGGCTGAGGCAGGAGGATCAGTGTGAGTTTGAGACCAGCCTGGGCTACAAAAGTGAGCTCAAGGCCAGCCTGAAATGCATAGCAAGACCCTGTCTCAAAAAGACAAAAAAAAAAAAAAAAAAAGACAATAGGTTCTGATCGCATTCACTGTGTAAAGTTTCCTTTTTTTGTTCTGTACTTGGGATTGAACTCAGGACCTTGCCCTTGCCAGGCAGGCACTCAGGCCACTGCACTATCTACCCAGCCCAAAGTTCCCTACCCAGAGTTTGATAATCCCGTGGATTTTCATCTAACCAAAATCCGGGACCAGTTCCTCTTTTTCTCAGCAGTTTTACATTAATATGCTTTGTCTCAGAGGTACCTCCTGGTAGATCCCTAACTCACAAATATTTCACACGCGTTCTCTCAGAGCACAAAGTATGCAGTCTCCCTGCAGGGCGGCAGCGGTGCTGTACCTGAGAACTCGGGGCGCTCTGAGCACCTCCTACTCTGCTCTCTCCCTCCTCCTCCTCCTCTCTCGGCTCCATTGGCTCCCTGTACTTTCTGTGATTAGCTGGTGCCTCATACAGGCTCTGTCTCCTCCCTCCTGCTCTTGTGGCTTCCTCTCTCACTCTGAGAAGCTGCCACTTAACAGTGTCCTAGGGAGCTGGGGAAATGTCTCCGAGGCACAAGTGCCTGCTGGGCAAGTGCAAGGTCGTGAGTTTGAACCCCAGTCCCACAAAAAAAAAAAAAAAAAAAAAAAAAAGTGTCCTAGATTTGAGGGACTTCTTCCAGGCAGCTGTGAAACCTAGGCTTTTTTATCTTCTCAGATTTATTTAGAATCTTATCACTTTTTCTGACAATAATAACTCAGGCCTCTGCTCTTTCTGGTACCAACCGTCTTCAACAGTAATTAAATCTGCTGCTTTTCCCACTTTTCTTTATCCATCCTTGTCTTCTCAACATGTGGTGGGAGGGAAGCCAGAGATAGCTATGACAACTTCAAGTTAGCTCCTCTGTGGGTCCCCTACGCCAACGCAGTCCCTTTGAAGCCAAACCTTAGTGGATCCGGTTTGAAGCAGTCAACCCACACTGGTATGTAATATATAATAGCACTGATAAATCCTTGTTCTCTGCTTCCTTTTTTTTTTTTGACAGGGCCTCTATACGCAGTTCAGGCTCGCTGTGAGCTCACTTTTGTAGCTCAGGCTGGTCTTGAACTCATACCAATCCTCCTGCCTCTCCACCCCCATTTCTATGTCTAAAAGATTCAAAGGCAGCATCCTGCGCCAGCCCCGCCCCCCAGGCATGCTAAGTGCTGAATCTGCCACCAAGATTGGGCACCGGGGAAACTGAGACAGAAGGAACGCTACGAGTCCAAGCTGTGTAGCAAGACACTGTACCACATACATAACATGAAAAATAAAAATAAAAAATACTCAAATGCAGAAGGAATCCCTTCCCACTGGGAATGATTCAAATGCCCCTGTTTACTAAGGATGTGCAGCCCCGCAGCCTCGCTCGAGCCCAGCCATGGTCTGCTCCCGGGGTCACTCTAATACCGTTGGTGCGCAGGTAGACTGCAGCACATTACAGCAGGGCTCCTACTTCTGTAAGGACCACGTCTTGGAGGAGGCCAGGGTGGCCGGCACAAGCCTGCTGGACCCTGCGCGTGTAGCAGGCATTGGAGGCCAGCGTCAGCCCAGCTGCCCTCGCCCACTCCCCAAGGAGGTGTCTGGCTATGACCTGGCCTTGGGAAGGTTGAGGCCGCCTTGACAGAGGCATTTTGTATGAGCAGTGACAAGGACTGGCCCCCAGCTCTGCCCTTATAAAAGTGGATCCTGACCGGTGGGTAAAATGGGAAAGCGCTGAAAGGAACCACATCATTTCCCCAATGTCTTAGTTACTTTTCACTCGTTGCTGGGACAAATACCCGACACTCAAAATGAAGAAAGGAAAGGTTTATTTAGCTCACAGTTACTGGAAGTTTCAGTGCATATTCGGCTGGATCCAAGGCTGAGTGGAACAGGGCAGAGAGCATCCAGTTCATGGCAGTGGAACAGGTACAACATGGTGACAGAGGCAACACAACAACCAGGGTAGGGCCCGGCGGGATGGCTCAGTGGTCTAAAGCACCTGCTTAGGAAAGCTTGGGTGGCTGCAGGTACCGCGGTTCGATCCCTGGCACCACATGCTACACCAGCCCTGCCCTCAGGGCAGGCTGAGCCAGCCATAAAAATAAATAAACAAACAAATAAAAGTTCTGAAACAAGAAGAAAAAAATATATGTATAAAAAAATAAAAACAACCAGGGGAGCAGAGAGCAACAGCGCAAGTCTGTCTCTCTCTCTTTTTAAACTACATCAGGCTTAACCTATCCACCTCAGGCCACACCCATAATCCCAGAAGTACTTAAAACACATAATCCCAGGGATCATGGATCAAGTCTCAATCTATAGAAGTCCCCGCCCCATGACTGCATGAGGCTTTGGGGGGACAACTAGACATAAACCATAACACCCAAGATAGATGTAATTATTATGTATTGCAAGCAAATACTAATTCTATCTTATCTTATCTTATCTTATCTTATCTTATCTTATCTTATCTGTACCGGGAATGGAACTCAGGACCTTGCACTTGCCAGGCAGGCACTTGCGCCATGGAGCTATCTCCCCAGCCCCCCAAATACTAATTTTAAAAAGAAGAAAATCCCACATGACTGTCAATAGAAACTTGAAAATGACCAAGGAAGTGGCTCAGCAGGAAAGTGCTCGCCCAGGAAGCTTGGGGCCCTGAGTTTGATCCCCAACCCCAATAGTCCTCAAAGATCCCTGAAACTCCCTTCCCAGGTACAACTGGTGAAACTAACCCCATGCGTGAAGCAGCCAACCTTGCGGCCTAATGGAAGCACCTGCAAAACCACTGCAGCCACAAATACTTGCTTACTAAAGTTCAAGCCTAACACCATAAGCCTCTCATATGGCGCAGTGAATCCCCACATTCTACTGCTTCTTGCTTAAGGTTCCTGGTTCAGTGAACTGGATATTGAAGTTCTGTGGATCCTGAACCAGCAGCAGGTCTTTCCCTTTTCTGAGTTCAAAACTAGCTTGGGTGGCTTCAGGGACCGCGGTTCGATCCCCGGCACCACATGCTGCACCAGCCCTGCCCTCGGGGTGGGCTGAGATGGCCATGAAAATGAGTGAATAAGCAAACAAGGGTTCTGAAACAAGAAAAAAACAATAAATAAAATAAAATAAATTCTTAAAAAAAAAAAAAAAAACTAATTACAAGGGGCTGAGGACATAGCTCTGTGTCACAAGTGCCTGCCCAGCAAGTGCAAGGTCGTGAGTTCGAACCCCAGTTCTAGAAAAAAATTATATATACATGGAAGAAGTCCATATATCACCTTCATGACTAAGTTAATATTGGATCCAGTAGCTTGGATTGTTAGACAAGCGAACTCTTATGAGTGAACTTCAGAAACAGAGAGAGACTTGCTATGTATGTTGTAATGAAAAAAACTGAGGGGCTGGCGAGATAGCCCAGTGGTCTAAAGCACCTCTTAGGCAACCACAGGGACCGCGGTTTGATCCCCAGCACCACATGCTGCACCAGCCCCACCCACAGGGCAGGCTGAGCTGGCTGTAACATCAATAAGTAAATAAATAGAGTTTATTTTTTTAATTTTTTTTTTAATTTTTGTCTTTTTGAGACAGGGTCTCGCTATGCAGTTCAGGCTGGCCTTGAGCTCACTTTTATAGCCCAGGCTGGTCTCGAACTCACACTGATCCTCCTGCCTCAACCTCCCGAGTGCTGGGATTACAGGCATGTGCCACCACGCCCAGCTTAAATAGAGTTTAAAAAAGAAAAAAAAAAAGATGCCGGGTGTGGTGGTGCACGCTTGTAATCCCAGCATTCGGGAGGCTGAGGCAGGAGAACCAGTGAGAGTTCGAGACCAGCCTGGGCTACAAAAGTAAGCTCAAGGCCAGCCTGAACTGCATAGTGAGACCCTGTCTCAAAAAGACTAAATAAATAAATAAATAATAAAATAAAACTATAGACGGGGCTGGGGAGATTCAGTAGAATGGGCACTTGCCTGGCAAATGCAAGGTCCTGAGTTCAATCCCTGATGGGGGTGGGGAGCTGTAGAAATCAGTTAACTTACTGCCCCAGTGTTCTAAGGGCTCAAAGCCCCGAAAGTCAGGTCCCCCGTGGCAGGGGCTCTCTGAAGGCTCCTCTCTGCCTTCGCTGGCTCCCAGCAGTCCTTGCACCCTGCATCATCCCCACCTTCCCTTTATCTTCACAGGGCCTCTTCAGCACTGCCTCTCTACCCCCAGTCTCCCTCTCCTTACAAGGACACAACCACTGGATTTAGGGCCTAATTCCTTCTTAGCTTGATTACATCTGTATGGATCCTATTTCAAAATAAGCACATCTTGACAAGTGTTAAGATCAAAATGTATCTCCCCAAAGTCTTTTTTTTTTTTTTTTTTTTCTTTTCTTTTGCGGGACCAGAGTTCAAACTCACAACCTTGCACTTACTAAGCAGGCATTTGTGCCACAGAGCTGTCTCCCGGGCCCCTCCCCCAAAGTCTCATGTGCTCAGGGATGGGACTTTTTTTTTCTTGTTTCAGAGCTCTTGTTTGTCTATTTATTTATTTTTATGGCCGGCTCAGCCTGCCCTGAAGGCAGGGCTGGTGCAGCATGTAGTGCCAGGGATCAAACCGCAGTCCCTGCAGCCGCCCAAGCTTTCCTAAGCAGGTGCTTTAGACCACTGAGCCATCCTGCTGGGCCCCAGGGATGGGACTTTTAGAAAGTGACTGGAGGGCAGGGGAGACAGCTCAGGGGCACAAGTGCCTGCCTGACAAGTGCAAGGTCCTGAATTCGATCCCTAGTTCAGAAAAAAAAGAAAATTTGAAGAATTATAGGAGCTAGGGAGATAGCTCCATGGCACAAATGCCTGCCTGGCAAGTGCAAGGTTGTGAGTTTGAATCTAGGTCCCCCCCCCCCCCCGAAAAAAGTGACTGGATCCTGGGACACTGCACTGACTAATGGAGTCATCAATGATGAAGCCAGAGTTGAGTGTGGTGTTAGGAGGTGGGCGTGTTTGTAGGAGGTGGGTCTCCCTCCCATCTCTGCCTCTCTGTCTCTTTCTGTCTCTCCTCTCTCTCCCTCTCTCCCTCTGTCTCTCTGTCTCTGTCTCTGTCTCTCTCTCTCTCTCTCTCTCTCCCCCCTTCTCTCTATCTCTCTCTCTTTGAGGGTCTCACTATGCAGCAGGGACTAGCTCATTTGTAGCCCAGTCTGGTGAGTTTGCAATGGTGCTCCTGCCTCAGCCTCCTGAGTGCTAGAATTATAGGCATGTACCTATAGGCCTCTTTTAAAGACCCTGATCCTATCCTATAAACAAGCCCAGGCTATCCTGCTACATGAGAAGAGACACAGTCTCTGATGTCACCCTGCCATCTGCTAGATACCCACCCCACATGGGTGAGCAAGGCCATCCTAGACCAACTTCCACTTAGCAGCTAGGTAGCCCCCATGCTCATGAGGAAAATACAGAGCTGTTATAAATAAAGCTCTGGGATGGTTGGCTGTGTATCATTAAATAATCAGTGACAGGGGCCAGAGAGATACATCAGTGACATAAGCGCCTGCCTGGCAAGTGCAAGGTCCTGAGTTCCATTCCTGGTATAAATAAATAAATAAATAAAGCCCATGACAAGAGATAACAGCATGTGTGTTGGTTTACAATACATGAGGCATTTAGTAAGTTCACAGGTGTCAGTGTTGGTAGGAGCACAGAAAGAGAGAGAGAGAGAGAGAGAGAGAGAAAAGGAAGGAGGGAGGGAGGGAGGGAGGGAGGGAGGGAGGAGGAAACTCAGAGTGGTGACACAGATTTGGCCTCATGAGGTGGGAGTCACAGAAGCTGCCCTGAGGAAACCACATTTCAGGCCGGAGTGGGATGACAACGGGCTGGGTCATGAGAGGCAGGTAGCATGGCGGAGGCGCGAGGGCTGGAGCGGTGAGAGCGCGCAGGCGCAGCTGGGGTCAGCCGGGAAAGGGCCGCTTCACAGGGCGCGGCAAGAAGTCCGTCCCTGGCCTGATCTTCCAGGTGGGGCTGCTGCGGGTGGCCAGACTGGAATTTTTAAGGTGTGCACAGGCCGGGGCCCACAGAGGAGTTAAGGAAGGATTTGTTAAATCTCTCTCAGGTGACCCTGAGGTATTTGGTCTGAAGTGGAACAAGTCAAAGATGGCATAACCTAACCAGAGGAGAGAGGAGTAGCCATGTGGCCTTGGACGTGCCCCATAACCTCTCTAGGCTCCGACATGCTGTGCCAGCCAGCCACAAAAAAATAATGATGATGATGATGATAATAACAGTAATAATGATAATTCCTACATTACTGAGTGCTGTTGTGTGGAGTGAGATAAAATGTTACGTTAGCAGGCTGTGGGGGTGCGCACCTGTAATCCCAGCACCCTGGAGGCGCCCCGCTTGTTTGAGGCCAGCCTGGGCTACAAAGGGGAGCTCAAGGCCGGCCCAAACTGCGTCGAGAGGCCCTGTCTTAGGAGGATCAAAAAAGAGCCAGTGAAATGGCTCGGAGGTCTAAAGCGCCTACCGCAGTTCCATCCCCGGCACCACGTGCTGCGCCAGCCCCACCACCAGGGCAGACTGAGCCGGTCATAAAAAGAAAAAGAAAAAAGAAAAAAAAAGTTTAGTAAACATTGGAATTGATTATTTTTGCAAGTTATTTATTGTCCTTTACCTCATTTATATCTACTTCAATACAAAATCTTATTCATTCCCTCCCTTCAATACCCATCAGCCTGAGCCGGGCGTGGTGGCCCACGCCTGTAATCCCAGCACTCGGGAGGCTGAGGCAGGAGGATTGGTGCGAGTGCGAGACCAGCCTGGGCTACAAAAGTGAGTTCAAGGCCAGCCTGAACTGCATAGCGAGACCCTGTCTCAAAAAGATAAAAAAAAAAAAAAAAGAAAGTTGCTGCGTTTATTATTTATTTATTTCTATGAAATTTTCCAATGAGAAGAGGAACAAGGAAAGAGGAGGGAGAAAGGAAAGAAAAGAAAAGAAAAGAGAAAAAATGGAAACACCTTTTATAAATAAGGGGGGAAAGTGGGAGTGAAGGAAGACGTTTCACTTTAAGAAAGGCAAAGAAGCAAGATAGGTTATGTACTTGTACAAATTCTGTATCATGAATGTGATTATTATGTGTATCTGAAATGTACCAATAAAAATAAGAAATTAATTAATTTTCACCCCCAACTGTTGTCACACTTCGCAACTGTGGTGGCCTGGCACAATCAATCTTACATCCTTGGTGACCACCATAGAGTCTGTCATGTGTCAGATGTGTAAATAAGCGAATGCATAAATCAAACAAAAAGTCACACTGCATTTGGACCTAGCTGGCCTGGTCCTATCGGCGCCTGCCCTCCCGGTGGCCTGCGCTTAGAGGATTTGCCCCGGTCACCGAGGCTGATCCCATCTTTCCTCCAGGGAGTCTGGCCCTAGAAGCAGCTAATTTCCTTTCTCACCCGCATCACCTGCTCCCACCTGGGCTTCACCTTGGCACGGAAGCCCGCTGCCTCCTCCAAGTGTATGGCTACAGTGCCATCTGCTGGTGGTGTGAGGATCTGCAGGTCAGGCTGCAGCTAGAGGAGGACGAAGAGGGGATTTAAGGGCCAGTGTGGTTTTGTGGTTGTAGTCCAAAATTGGTGGAGGGAGCCCCTTGTTTAGCTTTCCAATTGGCCAGTGACTTTTAGTCATGGCTCTGTGGCCAGAGCCCTTTGTAACTCTTAAAGTGAAGGCCCATACCCTGCATCTCCTCAGCAGCCAGGGACCCAAACTGTGTCCCAATCATCCCCTCATTCACAAAAGTCAGAGCCTCTCACTCAGGACCCCTTGTCCACATTCAAGAACTTGTGACAGGAGTCTTCTACCCAACTCTGGGGACCAGGCACCTTCTCTACTCCCTCAGAAATAGGGTCTCAACCCAGTCCTCTCAGTGACTGGACATTTTTCCTTGGGGCCACGTCCCCCTCCAGCCAAAGCCTACCCACCTTCAGTGTGGTTGGTGACTGAGGACCCTCACCCAGAATCCCAGCTCTGCCCTTTCAGGCATGGGGTCCTCCCAGGACCGGCTCACAGGCCTCTCAGGGACCAGGGTCCTCACGGATATCCCACTATGATCAAAGCGCCTCTCTGCATTCCCGGCTCCCCACACAGATCTCTCTCCCACCCTCTCAAGTCTCAGTGACAGGGACCCTTCCCGAGGTGCTAAAGAGGGTGGATTCCTCAGCAGCCCAAGACAGGCCTTGACGCACTACGGCAGGGGCAACACCGAAAGAAAACACAAGAAGTTTTGTTCAAGAACTTAATACTTGTATAAAAATATCTATGACACACTCATGGATGTATTTAATAAATCTGGACTTTATTGACCTTCTTACACATATGTTATGGTTCATACTGTTTTGTTTTGAATAGCACATGAAAGCCAACTGCAATCTTCAAAGTGTTCAGAACTCCAGCCCACCCTCAGAGAACTGATCACTCAGAGCTCTGTGAGCAAAAGCCTCTAATTAAAGATCCCGGAGCTTGACAGTGGCCAGACAATCCCTTCAGACCACCTCTGCTTCTGCCTTCTGCTTCCCTGCTGTCCCCCAAGAGGTGATCAGAGCCTCTTGCCTCTGGGACTCTGCCTCCGGTCTTTTCCCTGGGCCCTCTGTCCAGACAGAGGCCGCAGCTGTGTGAGGTCTCCTGAGGGGCTGTGGGCTGCTGGGCCAATTGGCACGGTCCCAGGATGTCTCTCTGAAAGCTGGCACTGCCCTCCCCGTGCCCCAGACCAGGTGCATTAGGAGCCATTAACCACAACCTTCTGGATACTAATGCCCCATTTTAGTCCTCATGGACAGGGTCACAGATAAACAAGCCCACTTCCACTTTTACCTCAGATCCTCTAGGAATATGGCACAGGGCTCAAAGTAAATATGCGTGGCAGAATCTGGGGGGTCCGGTGAAAAGTTGTGGTGTTCCCCATCTCCACTTTAACCCATCCAGAGCCATTGCTTGGGTTGAGTTTGGCCTACGCTGAGTGGAGGTGGGGGGGGCTTGAAACAGCAACCACAGTTCTCAGTCAGACCACCCCAGGGCCTAGTCCACCCCCAAGAAGAAACAACCGCACTCCTCTCAGTTTCTTTTTCTTTTTTCTTTTTTCTGTTTTCTTTTTTTAAGAATGTTTTTTTCTCTTGTTTCAGAACTTTTGTTTGTTTATTTTATTTTTATGGCCGGCTCAGCCTGCCCTGAAGACAGGGCTGGCGCAGCATGTGGTGCCAGGGATCGAACCGCGGTCCCTGCAGCCACCTAAGCTTTCTGAAGCAGGTGCTTTAGACCACTGAGCCATCCTGCCGGGCCCCTCAGTTTCTTTCCTGTTGTTTTAACTGAGACCAGCTCCCACACTGCTGCTCAGGCTGGCCTCGAGCTCTAACTCTGCAGCCATCCCCCAAGCAGTGCCCCTTCTTCGGCCCTCCTTTCCTGAGTTCTGCTGTGTGTCAGGTCCTGGGCTGGTTAGACACGAGTAGGACAGTGAGTAAAATAGCATCTGTGTCCTCTGGAACTCAGGAAGTGATGGGCCCTGCAGGCGTCACACAAGCGACAGTCCCTAGCCGCACCTGACAGCACAGGCGTGGGAACACGGGAAGATCAAAAGCGGAAGCAGAGCCTGGGCAACTGCATGTTGAGACCATGCCCTTGTTTGTCTGGATTTTGAGACGGGGTCTCGCTATGTAGTGGAGGCCGGCCTCGAACTCATTATGCAGCCCAGGCTGGCTCCAACTGCCTCAGCCTCTCAACTGCTGGGGTTGCACGGGTGTGCCACCACACCCAGCCAGATAAAAATGCTTTGAAAAGTCTGGGACTGCAGCTCATGGTGAAGCCCCTAGATTCAATCCCCAGTGCCACCAAGAAAAAACTAAAAATTATACAGGTATTTATTAGTAGAAAGTGTAAAGGAAAGAAAGCAAGAGAAGGGGAAAGCTGTGGGGTTTTTTAAATGAGAAAAGAAAAATATGGAAACAAAGCTTCTGTACGTAGAGGGAGCATTGAACAGCGAGTAGGAATGTAGAGGGAGTTGTATCACGTACAGGCACAAATGCTCTGCGATGAATGCTATCTTCATGTATGCCTGTGATGTACCCATAAGATCTGGCTTTTAATAAATGATAGAGGGGCCAGAGAGATGGCTCAGTAGAATAAGCTCCTGCCTGGCAAGCACAAGGTCCTGAATTCAATCCCTGGTACCGCCATAAATTAATTAATTAAAGAAAATGTGATGCATACTGCTGAGACGGACCTCACATGTGCCCAGCCCAAGCGCCATCCTGTGGGTGACAGAGAAGAAATAGATAAGGAAGAAGACTGAGCATGTTGCTGCACGCCTGTAATCCCAGCACTTGGGAGGCTGAGGCAGGAGGATCGGTGTGAGTTTGAGACCTGCCCGGGCTACCAAAGTGAGCTCAAGGCCAGCCTGAACTGCATAGTGAGACCCTGTCACAAAAAGACAAAATAAGTAAATAAATAAATATAAAATAGACACATAAGCCAGACATGGCGATATGCACCTGTAATCTCCGCACTATGGAGGCTGAGGCAGAAGGATCTTTGTGAGTTCTAGGCCCTCTGAGGCTACACAGTAAGCCTAAGGCCAGCCCAGACTGTATAGCAAGACCCTGTCTCAAAAAGACAAAACAATAAAATAAAATAAATACATGCATGGAAATGGGGAAGGGGCCACGAAAGTAATTAAAAGGTGTTAATGTCCCTGTACCAACTCCCCACGAAGAATGCAGTCACTGCATAAACGTGTACTAATAAGCACATAATTCTGAGAGGAAGAGGGCACAGCAGAATTCACCAGCTGCTCCCCACCAGCCTGCGGGGATGCGCGCCAGCAGGAGCGGGCAGTCCGCCCA
The DNA here is from genome assembly GCA_004027025.1 of Myocastor coypus. Taxonomy (NCBI): domain Eukaryota; kingdom Metazoa; phylum Chordata; class Mammalia; order Rodentia; family Myocastoridae; genus Myocastor; species Myocastor coypus. The sequence goes on from PVJA010031730.1 coordinate 13,662, forward strand.
CAGCCCCGCGCGGGCGCCAAATTCCATCATCCTCCTGCGCGGAGACAGAATCGTTATTTTTACCGTTGGCTTTGATTTCCTGCAAAACTCCCTGCTGGGTGTGATAAATTTGGGTCTGGCTTTTGTGCAGGCCGGAACGCAGACGTCACGAGGGCACGTGGGCAGTGCTGGGATGGGGGGTTCGTGGGCGCTGCGGGAGCCACGCCTGGAGCCCCATGGGCTGGCGGTGCCGGGGCAGCAGCCACGGAGCCTTGGGCTTTCTAGTGTGGCTCAGTGTCCTTCAGCACAGTGCTCAGAAAGAGCCGTCTGCACCTCCCAATATGTGTATATTGCTTTTCCAATTTTTAAAGGTATTTGTTACAGGCGATATTGTTATAGAGGAATGAAACTCCCGACCTGAAAGGCCCCTGGGATGAGTTCATGTTTCCTAAAACTGAAGAATGCATTTTAGGAACAAGGGAGGTCATGAGCAGAATAGATTTACTGGAGGCAAGAAAACCCCTGTCCTAGAGAGGGACAGTGGGGGACCCCAAGCAGCTTGCCCAGGAAGCCGTCTGTAACATTTCTGTCTAATTTAGCTGCCTGCGACAATAGAAATGTCTTCCTATTTGCAAGGGCGAAAACCACCTAATTGCCGGGCGTGGTGGCACAAACCTGTAATCCCAGCACTTGGGAGGCTGAGGCAGGAGGATCTATGCAAGTTCAAGACTAGCCTGGGCTACAAATGTGAGCTCAAGACCAGCCTGAATTGCATAGCGAGATCTTGTCTCAAAAAGCCAAAATAATAATAATAATAATAATAATAATAATAATAATAATAAGTTAGCTACATTTTATAATAATGTTAGTTTCTCTCAGTACTTGGAAGACTGAGACAGGAAGACTGAAAGTTCAAGGCCAACCTGGCCTCCGAAAAAGATGCTCTTTAAAAAAAAAAAAAAAAGTCTACAATGGATTACACCTGATTTTTTTTTTCCTGTCTTTTTGAGACACGGTCTCACTACGCAGTTCAGGCTGGCCTCAAGCTCACTTTGCAGCCCAAGCAGGTCTTGAACTAGCTGCAATCCTCCTGCCTCAGCCTCCTGAGTGCTGGGATTATAGGCCTGCAACAGCATGCCTGGTCCCACACGGAAATTTAAACAACAGTGCCTGTCACAGACAAGCCAAGCAGAGAAGCACTATCTGGCCCACCCTGTGTCCCCACAGCACGTCACCATGATTGTCACAGATGGATGCTCATTGTATGAACCCAAGTGGTGGTGACACAACCAGAGATACAGGTTTGGAGACCAGCTACTGCACACCATGGAAAACATCACTGCTCCAAACTTGGTCACTTCTCAGGCACAGGCACATCTCAAGCTGTGTCATCGACCCAGTGCTGCCATGTCAGAATTTTGTCATACTCTAGCCATGGCACGGCAGAGACCGTCACACCCTGGGTCAAGCATGGGCTGCAGCAAGAGCCTGGGCAGGGATGGCATGTGACGGTCGGCAGGCCGGGCCTGGGCTGCTCTGTTGGGAAAGGTTCTGGGAGGTGCTTTTATTTAAGGGATGACAGAGCCCTGCTCGTGCCCAGGTCTGGGCTGTGGAACACGAATGTGCTGGGGAACCTGACCAGACCCTGGGATGTGAGTCAGGTACTGGTGACTCGGGGCGGTGACAGGGCCCAGGCTGACTCTGCATGGGTCTCACAGGGTCTGGGACAGAAAGCTCTACTGTGGGGGGCAGATCCTCGTCTGTCTGCAATCTGTCCTGTGACAGCAGCACCGGATTACCCCAGAGATGAAAGTCGGTCTAGGTCCCTGAGGCCACATTTGCAGTAGAGTTCATTCTGAGCTCCAGGGCCTGCCAGCTCCCTCCTGGGACGTGGGACAGGCATGGAATTTTCCACTTCTAGGGCCTCTGCCTTGAGCCACCACCCCAGAGAGTGTGGTCACCAGCGCCACCAGGGGTGCGGCAGGGCAGCTCCCAAAGCTCTGAAGGCTGCACCTGAGCTCTGATCAGCTTTACCCACCCCCTTCTGAGCTCAGCCCTCGTGTGAAGCCACAGTGCCATCTGCTGGCCACCGTGAGCCACGCTGTCCCTGGCCCTAACCTACAGGAGAACCAGGAGGAGCTCTGGGAACAGAAGAGGTGGCTTCTCCCTCCTAGTGACCATGGTGCCTTGCCCAGGCCTCAGTAACCAGGGCCCTCTGCTCTGGTCCTTTCCTGACCATCTCCTCTTCGTCAACGTCCTCACGCAGGGCCCCTCACTCAGTTGCTAATCCCCCCTTCAGTGACCAGGAGCCCCCCACCCCTTCACAGAGGGCCCCCTGACCAGAATGACTAAGGATCATTACTCAGAGGCTGTGGACACAGGGCAGGGCACAGCATTTGTGGGGGCCCTCGTTCCCCAAGAGCTGAGACTGTCTCAGCTGGCTCCCCATCCCACGTGCCCCTCAGACCTCTAAGAAGAACAGCGCAGCCCCTCACCTCTAGGGCTGCCCTCTGCCTTTGCTCCGGGTCTGCTTCCAGCTTGGCTGCAGCTTGGTCCAGCTCGCCCACCCTGGGAACTCTGGCTAGAGCACAGCAGCCCCTGCTGCCACCTGTCCTCACTCCTGTGGGCCCTGCAGCCCCAGCTCACAACCTCTGTGCCAGCTCACACCGCAGCGTCCTCCATGGACACCCCAGGGCCGGACACCCAAGGCCCCCGTGCTGGCCTCATTCTGTCTTCCTTCCAATCCCAGCTTGGCTCAGGCCCTGCCCTTCTCAGGCCCTGTCCTAACTGAGCTCATTCTGTATTGAGACAAACACAAAGGGGCTGGGGAGATAGCTCAGTAGAATAAGTGCTTGCCTGAGTTCAACACCTGGTACCACAAGAGAGAGAGAGACAGAGAGAGAGACAGAGAGACAGACAGACAGAGAGACAGACAGACAGAGAGACAGACAGACAGAGAGAGACAGACAGAGACAGAGACAGAGACAGAGACAAAGAGAGACAGAGCTGGGTCCTACCACACAGCAACAGGAACCGGAGTGGGCGTGCAGCACAAGCGCACGCTGACTGAGACGCGGAGGAGGAGTTCGCCAAATGGCCCGAGGACAGCAGGCATCTCTGTAACCTCAGGGCTAGGGAAGCTAAAAACAGGTGGACCACTGAGTCGGAGCTGCATAGTGAGGCCCTGTACCAGATACAAAAAAATTTTTTAAATGTTTTCAATGCTGGGCATAGTGGTGCATACCTGTAATCCCCGCTCTTAGGAGGCTGTAAACAGGTGGATCTAGTAGTGAGACGCTGAACATCCTGTAGAGGCTTCCCTAAAATAAAAATAAAACCAAGCCCTGGACACTTTTAAAGAGCAATGACACTTGGGAGGCTGAGGCAGGAGAATTGGTGCGAGTTCAAGACCAGCCTGGGCTACAAAAGTGAGCGCAAGGCCAGCCTGAACTTCATAACAAGACCCTGTCTCAAAAAAAGACAAAATAAAAAATAAAATAAAAAAAATAAAGAAGCCGGGCATGGTGGTGCACGCCTGTAATCCCAGCACTCGGGAGGCTGAAGCAGGAGGATCGGTGAGAGTTCAAGACCAGCCTGGGCTACAAAACTGAGCTCAAGGCCAGCCTGAACTGTATAGTGAGACCCTATCTCAAAAAGACAATAAATAAATAAATAAATAGCAATGAGACATGTGTCACATGCACTAATGATAATAATATTTAGGAGCAGCAGGAGATGGGCTGTCAGAGCAGACACCAGGGGCATAGCAAAGTGAGGCCCCCGGTTCCCTGCAAGGGGAGATAAGAGCAAGGTCGAAATCCAGAAGAACAGTCAAATGAAAGTTCCCTTTTAGCCAGATGTGGTGGCCCATGCCTGGAATCTCAGTGCTCCAGAGGCTGAGGCACTAAGACTGTCAAGAATTGAAGCGCTTGGGGCTGGGGAGGTAGCTTGGTGGTATAAGCACCTGCCTGGCAAATGCAAGGATCCAGGTTCAATCCCGGGTACCACATGCTGTGCTGGCCATAGTGAGCCATGCTGGCCACACTGCGTAGTAAGACCCTGTACTGAATGAATGGATAAATAAATATTTATATAGAAAAAAAATTGAAGGGCTGGCCTGATAGGTCAGTGTATTAAAGCACCTGTTTAGGCAGACTCACGGGTGGGGCTCATGCCAGCCTTGCCTCAGGGTGTGCTGAGACATGAATGAGACTGGGTATGGTGGTGCCCACCTGTAATCCCAGTACTTGGGATGCTGGAAGTGTCATTATAAGTCTGATCTGTGCAGTGAGACCCTATAGACCCGGTACTAAACACATTGAAAAAAAAAAGAAAATTCAAGGTCAGCCTGGGCTACATGGTGAGTTCAAGACCCACCTGAACCACCTAATGAGACCCTGTTTTGAAATACAAAAACTAAACAAAAAAAGTTCCATGTTATTTATTTTTTTTATTATTTATTTATTTATTTATTTATTTATTGTGGAACCAGGGATCAAACTCAGGACGTTGCATTGCTAGGCAGGCACTTGTGCCCCTGACCTATCTCCCCAGCCCCTCCATTTTAGATACAGTTTTTTTTTGTTGTTGTTGTTTTTTTTTTTTTTTTTTTTGTCTTTTTGAGACAGGGTCTCATTATGTAGTTCAGGCTGGCCTTGAGCTCACTTTTGTAGCCCAGGCTCGTCTCGAACTCACACTGATCCTCCTGCCTCAGCCTCCCAAGTGCTGGGATTACAGGCATGAGCCACCACACCCGGCGATACAGTTTAAATGGTCAGTTTAATCCCCAGTACCACATGCTATGCCAGTCCCACCTCCAGGGGAGGCTCAGCTTGCCAGAGTCTGGACATGGGGGTACAGGCCTCCCAGCTCTGGGGAGGCTGAAAACAAGAGGATCACCACAAATCCAAGCTGGGTATCGAGACCCCACTTTTTTTTGGGGGGGGGGTCTACAGGGTGTTCAGGGCCTTACTACTAGATCAGACTCATAGTGATTGCCTGTTTACAGCTTCCCAAGATCTAGGATTACAGGCACAACACCACACCCAGTCTCAATTTCGGGGCTCAGCGTGCTCCACGGGCAGAGCCAGTACAGCAGGCCCAGGGAAAACCAAATACACTTTTAAAAAAATAACAAAATAAATATCTGCTCTCAGAAGAGAAATAGGACTGGAGAGATAAATCTGAAAGTCACAGGCACACAAAGGTACCCATGGGAGCCAGGTGATGCGGTGCACACCCATAATCCCAGCTACAGGGGAGGCCCAGGAGAATCACAGACCCAAGTAAGCCCAGGCAATTAGCCAAGACTGTATCCCAAAATAAAAATTGTTATTGGTATAGCACCCCTGGGTTCTACTCCCAGTACCAAGGTGTGTGTATGAAAAAAACAGCCGGGCGTGGTGGCTCATGCCTGTAATCCCAGCACTCAGGAGGCTGAGGCAGGAGGATTGGTGAGACTTCAAGACCAGCCTGGGCTACAAAAGTAAGCTCAAGGCCAGCCTGAACTGTACAGCAAGACCCTGTCTCAAAACGACCAAAAACATTTTTTAAAAATTTTAAAATTAAAAAAATAAAAAAGATAAAAATATTGAATAGTAATTTTTAAAAAGCCAATATGCAGCAGATATTATTCTTTATCATATTTGAGGGGTTTCTTCTTTATCATTTTGGTTTTCGTCTTTTTCAGACAGGGTCTCACTATGCAGTTCAGACTGGCATTAAACTCACTTTTGTAGCTCAGGCTTGAACTCAGTTCAGGATGGTCTCAGGCTCGAACTCTCACTGTTCTTCCTGCCTCAGCCTCCCAAGTGCTGGGATTACAGGTGTGCACCATCACACCCGGGCTATCATTTTGAGAGAGTTAGATTCCCTTTATCTTTTTTTTTTGAGACAGGGTCTCACTATGCAAGGGTCTCAAGGCTGACCTTGAGCTCAGTTTGGTAGTCCAGAATGGTCTCAAACTCACACCGGTCCTCCTGCCTCAGCCTCCCAAGTGCTGGGATTACAGGCATGCGCCACCATACCCGGCTCTTTGTTGGCATTTAATTACCACTCCTTAAATTACTTAAGGAGCAACTGCTGCCTCATGGATAGGCTTTCTTGAGTTTGTCTCTTATGTTCTCTGACTTCAAAGCTTTGGCCTAAGTATAGATGTCTATGATCCTCTAATACACTTGTGCTATTCTAGCATAATGCAATCCAAAGCTTACATAGTCAAATTGTTGCAGGCAGCAGAGTTAGATAGCAATATTATAGACAGTCAGAGCCAGGCCCTCAAAGGAGGTAATACAGAAGGCAAGATATCTAGCAACTATAGGAGGGACGGATGCTCCCACTGTGGGCCAGACCTAAAGACCAAAGATCGAACAAATGCTGACCTCCTTAAAGACTGACATCCAAGATGGACCATCAGCCTGAGAGAGCCAGAAGAATCATTAATCCTACCACGGACAGCTACCTGATACAGTTCTGTTCTGCATTCACTCCCGCTTGCTATGTGACTCGCTTTCCCATTTGGTCCTGGACTTAGTCAATTTTACCTGAGCAATGGCGCTTGTACCCTCACTGGTCGACTACAGCCTTGTCCCACCTCACGCTCACCCGAGCGAGTTCCTTCAGAGACCTTCACGGTCTGGTAAAAGGAAGTTTAGGAAATAACGCTAACAGCCCAACAGGGGGAAAACCCATGAAGGACAGAACTCAGGCAGGGGACAAGACCAGGGGATGTGCAACATAAAAGAAAGCACAAATGAGAGACTCTCCCAGTTGCTTTTTGTTTTGGATTGGTTTGTTTTTTGGTTTTTTGTTTTTTGTTTTTTGTTTTTTGTTTTTTCGTCTTTTCAGATGGGTTTTGCTACGCAGTTCAGGCTGGCCTTTTGTTTACTTCATAGCCCAGACTGCTTATTATTATTATTATTATTATTTTGATATATTTTGTCGGAGCCCCTTCCTGGTTCTCGTCTTGGCCCAAGAAGTCTAAACTAACGATCCTAAAAACTCATTATTGGAATTTCACCAAGTTAATTCCAACCTACCACTCCCATCACAACCCATGGTGATAACAAAGACACTAAGACAAATATGTAATTATCGGGGAGCCAAGGGGCCCTAAGTCCAGCCATGAGGATGGCTTTTGGGAACCAAGAGAGCAACCCAGGGCTGCATTCCAGTTTTATTCAATGGAGAAAGGGGAGTGGCTTGTGAAAGGGAATTGTGGGAAGAAGGTGAGCACTATGAGCTGGGCTAGGTAGGAAGCCTGCATTCACCTCCGCCATATTCAGAGATTTGCAAAGGAAGTTATTTGTATTATGCTATTGAGATAATATCTAGTATTTTGGGGGTCTGGTGCTTCAGCTCTGATGTGTAGGCTTTCAAGCCCAGGAAGTCATAGCCTCTGTCTCAAAGCTCGATCCTAGCTGACATCATGGAGCACTGGCTCTTTGTCCTGTTGTCAGGGAAACACACGTGCCATCTTCAAAAATTACCACCAGCACCTCGGCCAGACCAATACACACTGCGTAAGGCCAGTTGAGAAGATAATGAAAAGTCCTAGCCAGCTCTGCACATCTCAATACAAGGGAGTAGGGTCAGGCTCAGTCAAAATGGAGACAGTCGCTCTTCTTTCAAGGAGAGCTGTTCAGGGAGTCCTCCACAGTGTTCGATACAGGGTCTCACTATGCAGCTCGGACTTGTAGTGATCCTCCTGTTTTTAGCCTCTCCTGTGCTGGGATTACAGGCAAGTGCCACCACGCCTAGCCTGTGGCCTGTTCAACATGCCCAGGGGCTGGACAGGCATGGCATGTGGTACAGGGGATCAAGCCCCCGTCCCTGCGCTTGCCTAAGCAGGTGCACTGAGCCACCTCTCCAGCCCTCCAGGCTGCTCTTGATGTCACCAATCCTCCATCCTTGGCCTCCCAAATTCTGAGATGACAAGCCTGAGCCACCATGCCTGGTATCCAATTGTCTTTTTTTTTTTTTTTCTTTTTTTCCTTTTTTTTTTGTCATCTTTTTGAGACAAGGTCTCATTATGCAGTTCAGGCTGGCCTTAGCTCACTTTTGTAGCCCAGGCTGGTCTCGAACTCACACCGATCCTCCTGCCTCAGCCTCCCAAGTGCTGGGATTACAGGTGTGCACCACCACACCAGGTCTCTTTCTCGTTTTCTTGAGACAAGGTCTTGCTATGCACTTCAGGTTGGCCTTGTACCCACTCTGTATCTCAGGCTGGTTTAGAATTTTTGGTGACCCCTCCAGCCTCAGCCACCCAGGGTGTTGGGATTGTAGGTATGCACCACCCAGCTTTCCAAGCAAGTTTGGAATAAGTCTGGGCTCAGACCTTGAGCACATTTATTTATGATTTATGTTCAAGAATATAACACATTTATGAACATAAATTCAAGAAGGCATAAAAGACATAGCACAGAAGAACTCTCTCCCACCTTGCACCTCAGCAACCAAGGTCCTCTTAGCTCATTTTGTAAACTAGGCTGGTCTCAAACTCACAACACTCCTGCCTCAGCCTCCCGAGTGCTGAGATTACAGGCACGCACTGCCATGCCCAGCCCTAAGTGACACTTGTCTGTTGGCTCACAGTGCTCACAGCCCTAGCCCCAGGCACATTTACATGAACATAAATTCAAGAAGGAGGTACCCTCCTCCCGTACCACGTGCCACACCTGCCCAGCACCTAGGCATGCTGAGCCGGCCACTGAGTCCCAGCCTGGTGGCACTTGCCTGTAATCCCAGTGCTGGGGAGGCTAAAAGCAGGAGGATCACTACAAGTCTGAGCTTATAGTAGTGAGACCCTGTATCAATTACTGTGCAGGACCGCCTGAGCAGCTCTACCGCGTAAGTCCGCAGAAAGCTCAGGCGTTGTCTGCGCAGCTGTTGGCAACACCTGGCAGGCTGACACTGTAGAGGGACACCAGCAGCAGCAGGGTTAGATTCAGGTACTGAAAGTCTCCCCCAAGCAGAGGCCACAAGGCACAGTGTGTAGGAGATAAGGCCCAACAAATGCCTGGGTGCCCACTGGGAGGTCACGAAGACCAGGAAGCCACGCTGGGCCACAGGGCACAGGATCCAGGATGCCTGCAGCTAGGGCTGTGAGCACTTCGAGCCAACAGAAAAGTGTCACTTAGGGACGGGCATGGCAGAACACACCTGTAACCTCAGCACTCTGGAGGCCGAGGCAGGAGGATCATTGTGAGTTCGAGACCAGCCTAGTCTATAAAATGAGCTCAAGGTCAGCCTGAACTGCATAGTTAGGCCCTGTCTCAAAAAGACCAAAAAACAAAACTGAAGAATGTCCCTTCCCACTCTTCATAAACGTCTGTCAGGAACCCGAGTGAATCTTGATCATGCAGCCGTTGAAATCTGTCCTGTCCAATTCACTCGGGGCACCGAGAACCTACAAAGAATTCCCCAGGAAGCCACCTTGGGAACTGCCCCAGCAGGCGCTGCTGCGAGTGGGTGGGCCGCTCACAGCCAAGCCTGAGGCACTCACAGAGCCCTCTGCTCACAGGACCTGGGGTTTCCACACCCAGAGCGATCGCAGGCGCGAGCTCAGGGTGATGAAGCCTCAGCCCACTGGCGCCCTTCTCACCTCTCTTTCGCCAGAACTAAGAGGAGATTATGACTGCAGCCGGAAGTAAAGCTGCGCTGCGTTTTGCCACTGCCACTGCGTTTTGCTACCTTTTTTTTTTTGAGGCAGGGTCTCGACATGCAGTTCGGGCTGGCTTTGAGCTCACTTTTGTAGCCCGGGCTGGTCTTGAACTCGCACTGATCCTCCTGCCTCAGCTTCCCAAGTGCTGGGATTACAGGCGTGAGCCACCACGCCCAGCTGGGAAGTGTTTCTTAAAGCAGCTAGTGTTGCGTACCAGTTACTGTGAGGTAGATAAACAGCAGCAGTCCTACAGAACCAGAACTTTCCAGAAAGGCCAGTGCATTTTCCTAATTGATCAGCCTTTGCATTATTATTATTTTTTTAAATGTATTTAGCTTTTGCAGGATCTCGCTATGCAGCTGGGATTGATAGTGATTCTCCTGTTTTCAGCCTCCCCAGTGCTGGATTCCAGGCATGCACCACCACGCCCGGACACTCTGTGGCCCGCTCTGCTCGCCCTGAGAGCAGGGCTGGAGTGGCATGCAGGGAGGATGGAACCGCAGGCAGGCTTGCTTAAACGGGCACTTTAGTCTGCTGAGCTATCTTGCTGGCCCCTGCGTTGCTTACAGCACAACTTTTTTTTTTTTTTTTTTTTTTTTTTTTTTTTTGAGCCAAGGTCTCCCTATGCAGCTCAAGCTGGCACTGGACTCACTCTGTAGCCCAGGTCAGCCTCAAACTCACATCAGTCCTCCTGCCCCAGCCTCCCACGATCCTCTCCGTGTTTTCACACCTAATAAAGGCGTCCCCTCGGCCTTATTTCTGCTTCTCTGCTGCCGCCTCCGCTGCTGCCGCTGTGGCCTCCACCGCCACCTGCCAATAAAACCTAACAAAAGGTACAGATGAGCTCCTCGTGTACTTCTACAGTTCCTCCACGTGCCTTGGCCAGCCTCACAGCCTCACCCGTTCCCTGCCCTTGCAACAGTGTCCAATCCCCAAGGCATGCGATCCCAGAGAGGTTTGTGTGGCGTCTTGGGGTTACAGCTGCCTTCTTTTTTTATTCAGAACCTTTATTTGTTTATTCACTTATTTTTATGGCCGGCTCAGCCCGCCCCAAGGGCAGGGCTGGAGCAGCATGTGGTGCCGGGGATCGAACCGCGGTCCCTGAAGCTGCCCAAGCTTTCTCAAGCAGGGGCTTTAAACCACTGAGCCATCCCGCCGGGCCCTTGAGCCATCCCGCCGGGCCCGCTGCCTTCTTTTTTTTTTTTTTTTTTCCAATTATTTTATTGTTTAGATTTAACAATGGTTATATTACATATTTTCATCATCGGATCAGTTTAGATTAATACATATAGGTATATAAGATTGATCAAACAACTAAACATTAACCTTTCTAAAT
>PVJA010031731.1:0-24675 GCA_004027025.1 Myocastor coypus
CTTGGTTACCAGGAAGTCTGAGGTCCACAAGTCACTGAGAGGACACTGAAACACGTGAGGGGCAATTGTCATCCTCCTGTTGTTAGTATTTAATCTATTTTTAAATGAAAATTGCCTGCCAGTTATCATAAAATGTCTTAGATGTATTCAGCATAAAAATGGGAAATCTTGAGTTCTGTTTATTAATTTACGTAGCATTGAGATTGGATGTTTTGTTTCTAAAATTATTACAATTTTTAAAAATTATTGGTAAAGTTTGTTTTACACATAAGTCTGTCCTTATGAGTTTGGAAGTTTTATAAGTGCTTTCAGTTGTTTAAGATGCATTTATCTAACTCTGAAATGCTTGAGTCATGGGAAAGCTGAGATACAGGCAGATGAAAGGCTATTCTAATTCTTTCACGTGGGTACTAAACTAGTGGAACTCATATTCCATGAGCTGGTACAAGGAGAATATTTAAATCTTTATTTATTTAATAAATAAATCGGTGTAGGTTCTCTCTATGCAGCTCAGACTTGTAGTGATCCTCCTACTGTCAAGCCTCCCAGCCCTGCGAGGTAGGCGTGCACCACCATGCCCAGACTCTAAAATCCTTTTTCAAAAGTGTTTAGTTTGGTGAACGGAAATTAAGAACTGCTCTGTGATTTTGAGGTCAGGCAGGAGATGGCCTCTTGGACCTGTTCATAGCTATTGTTTATTCATTTGTTGAGCAAACAGTAAGTTAAAGCATTACATAATGGAACACTATGTATATTAAAACATTTCATTTTATCCAACATCTCTTGTCAGTAATGTTATGGAGAGGAGATGTTGTATAATCACACAGATTGTTAGTTGCTGCTTTTAGTCTGTAACATGAAACAAAATTTAAAGAAAGAAACCATAGGTGTGAAGCTACAGGGGTGTCTATTTTCCTGTTGCCTTCAATGACTGAAAATTAGAAACGACCCAAATGTGCGATGACAACAAACGTGTTAAGCAGGTGACACAGAGTGTGGTCCTTACAACGACAGCACAGGAGACTAAGGAAGACACGAAGAAACACACACGGGAGATTTCCCGACAACACGCAGAGACATTCCATGTTTGAGGTTTTCTCCTCCCGCAGAGAGTTCATCAGAAAAGGTGTAGCTGAAATGTTAGCAGTGAGGAAAATTAATGGTAACCACAGCATTCTCTGGGCAGTAAAATAACGGTGGCTTTATATTGTATTTTTCCTACCTTAGCTTGAAAAAATAGCCTTACGATAAATGTGTAATAGGCTGGTAATTTATAAAAATGGTAACAATTACAGAAAAGGAGAGGAAAGGTTGCAAACAGAGAAAAAAGGAAAAAGCCAGTGAAAGGCTTAAGACGAATGAGGAGTCCAGATCGCATAAAATAAAATACAACTCGAGTAGATTAATGTTTGAAAAACTAAAGGACACTATTGTCCCCTGTGATTTAATTTTCTCTCCCTCTTGGATTTCTTGTGGGCTGGATTGTTTAAGACAGGAGTTTTGGGTTGACTGGGCACCTATGCCTTGTGGTTCGCCCCGCACTGGAAATTACTTGGCCCAAACATTGTTCTGTGGGGAAATCTAATCACTTTTTATATATTCCCTCATTTCAATTCTCACCCCGGCCAGACGTCTCACTAACACGCGTCAGTTTTGAAATCCTATTCACAATTTATGAACTTGCGGAATTACTGAACCCATTCCGAGTGCCACGCCACTCCCAGAGTACTCGTGAAACACAGAAGAAACGCCCAACCGGCTGCTATGGTGAGGAGAATCATTGAATCTCACTGTCTTTCTCTCTGTCTGTCTCTCTGTCTCTGTCTCTCCCTCTCTCTCACCTACACTAATAAAATTTTAACTTTTCCCTTGAGCTTGGAGAAGATGTTCTTATAGAACTGGGAAAATGGGTACAAATTACACTGGGATGAGAACAGGGAGATTGCTATAATATTATGTCTCTAATATTATTAGGCTAGGGTGATTGAAAATTATAATGCTGAAGTAGAATGCATTCAGAAAACTAAAATTTTAGGGTTGGGGACCTGCTGCATAATGTGTAGGGCCTGGTACAACATGGCAAGGCTGGGCCCCTCACTGAAAAATTACCAAGAATGCCAAGATTGTGTTGGTGGGTCCGTGACCCGGGTGCAGAACCCATTTTGAGGGCAGGGCCTGGCTGTCTACTCAGCTGTCGGGCCCACAAAGGCGGCCTGGGCGGGGGAGTAGTATCAGGGTTGCATCAGCAGATATACCACTAAGCCTAGCATATGTTCCCTTTCGAATTTATATTCCTCATCCTTAAAGCCAGAAGGTATTTTTAATTTTTAAGAAAATAATAAAAATGATACAGCGTTTCACTGAACAAGATAGTAAGAATTGAGGAATGGTTGTTCCCTTGTAAATTGTTTTCAAATTAGTTGTTCAGATGACCAGATATAAGCATGCAAAGTTGTTCAAAAAAATTAAACAGAAAAATTAAACAGATTAAGCATTTACCGTTGCTTTCAATACACCAGGGGAAATCAGCAGTACAGGGAATACGCTGCTGAGAATGATGAAGGTACAGCTGCCACTGGTATAGCCACCACAGGGAGCATTTGGGGCTCTGAGGACAGCTGGGGGCTGTCCTGGGCCTTCCTCCACAGCAGAGACGAGTGACAAACAGCAACACAATAGATACTTCCAGTTTGGAGGGCTGCATGGTCTGTGCCACTGCTGTTCTACTCTGCTACCGTGGCTGTCACTTCACCACAAATGAGATGTCAAGCAATGACTGGAGCTGTCTCCAGTGCAGTCACTCAGGGACAAGTCCTTTACATGGCTTCATATAATTTTCATGTATCAGAACATATTTCTCTTCTTTTGATTTTCCCCCCTTATGTAAACATAGACTAACTACCTCAGGCTCGTGAGCCATAGAAACCCATCCCACAGGCTGATCTTCCCAGTGGGTGTCAGTTTCAGGGCCTGGGTTCTAGAGGGGGAAGCGTCTCCAGGCATCGGTGTCCCTGGGAAGGTCTCCTCCTCCAGTGGCTGTGTTCTCTTTTACTGTCACTCTGAGCAGCAGAGGTCTCAGCGGTTGTCTGGTGCCCACAGTGTTAAGGTTTATGTCTAGTTGTCCCCTCAAAGCCTCAGGCAATCTATAGGCGTGGCTTCTATAGATTGAGACTTGATTCATGATCCCTGGGATTGTGTTATACTACTGATGGGATTATTAGTCTGAGTAAGGCTGAGACTATGGGTGTGGTCTAGGGCGGATATCCTAAGGCAGAGAGCCTGATAGGAATATAAAGAGAGACAGAGAGACAGACTCAAGCTGTAGCTGTTGCTCTGCTGCCCTGATTGGCTGCCTCTGCCACGATATTGTTGCTGTTCTGCTGCCATGAGCTGGGTGCTCTCTGCCCTGTTCTACTCAGCTTTGGGCCAGCCGAATATGGACTGAAACCTCCATAACCGTGAGCTGATAAACCTTTCCTTCCTTCATGTTGAGTGTTGGGTATTTGTCCCAGCAACGAGTAAAAAGTAACTAAGACACATGGTCTTCCTTCTGCCACAAGATCACCTGTGTGCAGATGGCCAGGGGGTGAGACTGTCCCTTCAGGATGGCTACCTCAGAGCAAAAGTGTCTCTTCTGCCTTGCACTGTGGGGGTAAAAGGAGGGGGTATTCTGATTGGCTAGCCCAAAGTTTGGGGTCTGGCTCCCTCTGTCAGGGAGCAGATTCTATATTCACCATCCCTAAAAGAACCATGCATGGAACACAGGTGAAGGATCAGTGTGCAGAGAGTCCGGAGGGAAGAGGTGCATAGAGGCGGTTGCAAGAACCATGGGGAAGGTAGTCCCAGACCCTTAAGGGAGATACTTTAAGGAATTATCTCATAGAATATGAATTGCTTTTCAGTAAAGTTGTCCTTTTAAAAAGGCTGCTGATGGAGGTGACAGGGTTACCCTACGGATGGAGCTGGGTTTGCAATGTCTTGCCCAACACTGCAGCTGAAACGACTTCCTCATGACCCTCTGTCCTTCCCCAGTTCCTGCCGGCGGACAACTGGAAGGCACACCCAACGCTTCGCTCCCCGCCCCACCTCCCTTCAGCGCATGGCAGCGTGATCTCCACTCTTCCTTGGCTACTAGCGAGGCTTGCTGGGTGACCGACAGCCTCCAGGTTGTTGCGGCTTTGCCTTGCTCTCTGACACACCGGGTCAGTTTTTAAGCAGGTATATGTGTCCGTCAGCTCGCCGTCTCTTCTCCTGGCTTTCAATGTTCTGCAAGTACCGCGAGTTGCAGCTTATGGCATCTGCACGAGCTCACCTAACCTTTACAGCAAGCATGATGTAGAAGATACACCCTGATGCCCTCACTTCAGAGCTGATAAGACTGACATTCAGAAATGTTAAACGACTTGTCATTGACCCCTTGGTACCTGCAGCGAGCTGGGGCTTCAGTACCGGCCTTCTGATACTGGGCCACGTTTTTCTTTTGCTCAGTGTCCATGGCAATAGCCGACAGAAGCTGGACATCGAGGCACACACCTGTAATTCTACTACAATGGGAGGCTGAGGCAGGAGGGTCATAAGTCAGAGCCCAGCCAGGGCAACTTAGCAATTTAGTGGGTCTCAAAAAGGGGCAGTGATGTTGGGGTGTAGCTCAGTGTGAAGGCACAATGGCCCTGGATTCAATACGTAGGACCATCAAAGCCAAACCAAGCCAGACTGAACCATATCATACCAAACCACACCAAACTGAATCACACCACACTAAAGCAAGCCACAAGCAAACAACCCCCAAAGCAGAAAGCCCTGCAGAGACCAAGCTCATGCTCCTTCTTTTCTTCTAACTTCTCGAGCTCCTCCCAGGGTCCTGTTCTTCCTCCTTCAGGAGCCTGAGGTGGCTGTGGAGAGCCTCCCTGTCTGGGCCTCCTTCCTCACAACCACTCCCGTGTGAGGACTATTAGACGGCCTGCTGGGTTTCTATGGTAACCTCTTTCCTGGTGTTCCCCCGCACCCCCAGAACATTTTGATGTCCCCATCTGGCTTGAATGACATTGAGGCTCTTATCTGCTTCACACCCTGGTGGATGGGACCTCTGTCACCTTGCTTATCACCCCTTCCTGACCCCGGCATTGTGTACAGAGTAACCAATATTTTCTCATTAAAACGAAAAACTTTTGTATCAAAAAGCAGTAATGCAAGAGTGAAAATGCCAGTTGCATAGAGGGAGAAAGTATTGCCAAGTCATGTTTTCTTTTCTTTTCTCAGTTGTAAGAATTGAATCAAGGGCCTTATATATACTAGGTAAGTTTTGTGTTGCTGACCTATGACCCCAGACCTTTTAAATCATCTCATTTTTCGGCAAGATCTTGCTGAGCTGCCCATTCAGGGCTCAAATTTATGATCCCCTGCCTCAGCCTCTGGGGTACCTGGGATGACAGGCAGGCACCCCTGAGCCTGATTAAATTTAAATTTTTAATAAGGGATTAATATCCGGAATACAAAAATAACTTCTACAACTCAACAGTAACAACAACACAACTCCTGAACAACCCAACTCAAAAATAGACCAAGGACTCATATAGACATCCCCCAGAGAAGCCATAGTGGTGACAAAGAAGCTTATAAAAAGAGGCTCAACATCATTAGTCATTAGAGAAATGGAAATCAAAATCAGAATAAGGTGCCATGCCACCACCGGTACCGTGACTATTATGGAAAGTGATACCACCCAGGAACGGGGACCCCGGTGCAGTGCTGGTGCAGGTTTAAAATAATATAGCCATTATGCACAGAAGTATGGCGGGTCTCCCCAAACCTAAACTGGCCATGGGACCATTTCACCTCCGGACATGCAACCCAAAGAATTGAAAGCAGGCACTGAGACGCTGCGCTGGTATACTAGCTCATGGCATCATTATTCTCAACAATGGAAAGACAGGAACAACCCAAATATTCACCGATAGCTGCATGGATAAACAGGACACGCCACACGGAGACAACTCCATCTGATTCAATCTTTAAAAGAACAAAACGATGACCAGCTGTACAGCCTGACACACGGTGCAGACAGATCCCCGGTGAGCTAAGCCAGACGCCAAAGGGCAGATATTCTGTCTTCACCTTGAGGAGGTCCCTGGCGTGGTCAACGTCATAGAGCAGGAGAGTAGGGTATTGGTAACCGGGAGCTGCGGTGGGTAGGATAGGATGGGGAATTGCTGTAACATGCATGGAATTTCAGTTTGGGGGGTGGAAAAGCTCTAGGTGTGCATAGTGACGATAGCTGCACAGCTATGTGACTGAACTCTCAAACACAGAACTGCACCCAAAGCACTTAGAATGGCTAAGTTCTACCTTAGGTGTGTATTACTAGATAAAAAGGCAACAGAAAAACAAACGAGTCCAACTGATTCCAGGGGACACCAGTGACATTCAGTGTAGACTCCCATGGCAGAGGGGGCTAAAACCCTCCTCCCAGGATGGGCAGGCAGAACACTGGGCCTCAGCCCTGGTGCCTAGCAGTCGTGTGGCCTTGGGCAGGTCCCCAAACTCACGGAACCTTGGGAATCTGCAGGAGAGTGGCAGTAACATCCCCGTGGGTGTGAATACCACGATGCACCCTGGGTCGTAGGCTCGTCACCTGCGCCTGGACTGCAGCAAGCTGTCCCTGAGTCGAAGCTGTCAGCATGAGCTCCCGTATTTCGCGCATGCTGGAGAAAGACGATTTACGGCGCTCCTCAGTGAGTCCTTTGTCTTCTGAGCTATTGCCTAGGGTGGAATCTCCAGGCGGTCCCCCTGCCAGAGCCTTGTGGGGTCATCGTGTCTCTGGTCACCCCCATCCTCTGCCTCATGGATCCAGGCCCGTGAAGGATGAGCACACAGACCGGGGCCCTTGTCCGTCATCCTTGTCAGAGCCCCCAGGACGTGGCTGTAACCCAGCTGTCGCGTGTGGGCTGCACACTGCTACGTGCACCTCAGGCCCGGCCCCTGAGGCTTGATGCTCACTAGGGCTGACAGTATTTGGGGTGTTTTTTGTGTTACGATTAAGCTAGCACTGCGAGGGGTCTTATTTAATTAAGACAGACAGGCCTGCATCCCCACTCAAGAGGCGGCTCCTCGCTGTGCCATTCCACAGAGCACAGCTGAGGCGGGGGCTCCTTTTGAACCCCGCGAGGCTCTGTCCTCAGATCAGCGGCGTCACCACTCTTAGAACAGGAGCAGAAATTGGTCCTAACTAGTGTGAGTCAGAGGGAAGTCCAGAGTCAGGATACTGGAACAACGTGGCCACACATCGACTAAGTCTGCAGAACGGGTCGCCTGCATTTGCTCACTGGAGGCCTGGGCATATGTATCTATCTTGAAGTTTACCTTTGTGCTATCTATGGAGCTCCGGCTACTAAGTAAATGCGTTGGTGAATGAGATATTTCAGTTAAATGCTTAACCTATGTCTGATAATCAGCTGTTCCTCACGGGTTTTCCTGGGCCATTTTCCAAAGTCCTTTTTCTAATGAAAGTTTTTCTTCTTTCCTCTTCCCTATATTTCCCCTGCCTGGTTTATTTTCTTTCAGCTCTTTTATTTTGTGGCTCTATCAGGCAGTAGAACGATTCCTCACTCTAAGTGTGAGATCTTGTTGGATCATTTTGTATTGTTTTATTTATTTTTAATTTTTGCATGTATTTGGTACGGGGCTTCACTACACAGCTTAGACTTGCAGTGATCCTCCTGTTTTCAGCCTCCTCAGTGCTGGGATTGTAAGCACATACCCAGTCTATGTGGTTGACTGGGCAGGCCCAGGGGCAGGGCCAGTGCCACGTGTGGTACCAGGGATTGACCTCCGGTCCCTGTGCTTGCCTGAGCAGGTACTTAGTCCACTGAGCTATTTCACTGACCTTTTCTGTTGGGTTTTGTATTATTTATCATTGTATTGCTTTGCAGTACTGGAGTTTGAACCCAGGGCCTTAGCACTGGGCTACATCTTCCGTTCGTTCTTAATTTTTGTTTTCTGAGATGGAGTCTCACAGAGTCACTAAGTTGCCCAGACTGGGCTCACACTTGCAGTCCTTTGGCCTCATGAGTCCAGGGCACTGGGATTACAGGTGTGCACTGCCTTGCCTGGATCAGAGGTTGGCTAGAGTTCAGGGCTTGAGTACTAGGGAGAAAGGGGCATTGGAGGGAACCACTGGGGGGCTGCGTGTTGATGGCAGCGTAGGATCCTGGCTCGGTCGCTTGATGGCTGTGTCAGTGGTAAAAGTTATTACTCCCTCTGAGGATCAAATTAAAGGAAAATTTGTAGAAAGACAGGAGCATGTTCCATTGCCCAGGCTGGGACTGTTGGGTCCATGTCGTCCTCTTGCTTCTGCCTCCCAAGTGGCCAGGACTGGGGATGCGTGCCAGCACACCTAGTCAGCCTCCAGTTTCTGTTAGGAAACATACAGCAATTCCAGCATCTTCTCCAGAGGCTTGCTAGAGAAGTCAGATGGAGCAGTGTTTCTGCTAGGGAGATATTTCCAGTTGCAAGCAGGTCTCGCCATAGCGCAAGCCAACATGAACCTGAAATGGCACATGGAGTGGAAAGGGTCTAGAAGTAGATTTCAGCGTAACGGAGTCCAGGGGGCCTCAGGGTCTGGGTTCTGCCTCTCTAGCTCTCGGGCTTACTTCCTGTATTGGCTTCACTCTCAAGAGTTCTCTCCAGCTTTCCAGTCCCATCTTCCTAAGTGGTAACAATAGCAGAGTTTCAGCAAAGCTGGAACTTGTCCATATCAGATCAATCTGTGTCATCCAAGACCAGCGACCATGGTCAGGGAGACAGAACAATTTGAGAATTTCAGCCTGGCTCACACACTCGTCCCCTTTAAGTGTGTGTGTGTGTTTGTGTGTGTGTGTGGAGCGGAGTGGTGCGAAGTGGAGGGGAAGCTCTTCAAAGTAAGGCCACGTACCAGTTTCTTTTCTTTCCTCCTCCTCCTCTTCCTCTTCTTCTTCCACTTCCGCTTCTTCTGCCTCTGCCTCTGCCTCTGCTCCTGCTCCTGCTCCTGCTCCTGCTTCCTCTGCTTCCTCTGCTTCCTCTGCTTCCTCTGCTTCTTCTCAGAACCAGGGATTGAATTCTGGCTCTTGCACTTGGCAGGCAAGTGCTTGTTCTACTGAGCTATCCCCCACCTCCAGGTACCAATTTCAAATGGTGGGGAAATGCATGCTATTTTCAAATGGAAGGGTCATCTACTCCGGTTCCAGTAGAGCAGCTAATATAGGGGTGGCTCTATACGCATGCTTGTTGTTATAATCACTGCCTTGGGAATGATTAATATGAAACCAACAGTCAGGTTTCCAATTGCAATGAACAGGATAAGTGGTAGATTAGAAGGGACTGGCCAGGGCTATTAATAAAGGCACAGCAGCCAGACTTGGAGGATCCACCCATCAGAGTCTCTGAAAATAACGCATAGACTGTTTTGCTCCTTCACAGTTCCCGAGAGTCAGGATGGATGACCGTAGAGGGTAACTGCAAATTGTCTTAATAATGACCGCCTGTGAGGTGTGTTCTTCTGCAGTGACGGAGCGGCTCCTGACCTTTTTGACATTATTCAGCTCTGTGTTATGGCTATTCCATGAATTAATTCATTCCCTAAGGAAGCCAGATTTTGTAAAGTTGTCTTACCCTCCCCAGCATTTTGCACAGGGCTGGGCCTGAGTAAGGCATTCTGTTAACACTTGTTAGGGTTAATCTAGGAGCGAGGAAAAGAGTTTATGCACATTTATGAAGTCCTGTATGATAATTAAAGCTTGCCTTGACATCAAGTCCAGCGCTTTGGTAGCTTACTTTTTTTTTTTTTTTTCTTTTAATTTCAGGGTGCATGCACTGGAAAAATAACAGAATTGGTTCTCTTTTCCAGTATTTTCCTGTTCATATTTCCTAATTTGGACTGGCCTTCTTCTCATTAATCCAAAGCAGTGTGATTTTACAGTACACATCCCCTTGAATATTTATTCCTCCATGGCCTCACTCCAGCAAAGCTGTTTTCTTATTTTAGTTTTCCAAAAATGTAATTATTTCCAGCTCTTCCATTTTAAGCTCAGGAATCTTTGAAATGAACCATGATAAAGATAAATACCTTGCAAATAAACTCTTAAGGACAGACACTTCAATTTCAGACTTTATTTTGTTTATGGCTCCAAAAGGTCAGTATCAGATTCTTATTATTTATAATCCCATTAGGTCCCTAAGACATTGAGTCATGTGATGCTTCAGGCTGATGGATAGCTTTCCTTGCTTTGTTCTTTTTCTATCCGTGCAGTAAGACCAGTCTCAGTTTCTTAAAAATGAGATTCCAGATCCATTTCATTTGGAAAGATCACATGATAAACAGGAAGCATAAATAGTTTACCAGTGAAGCCCTTTTATGTTTACAGTGAACTTTTAATAAGTTCAATTTATTGTTTTCCATCCATCATGCCTTAAGGATCATGTTCTGCTTGATTTATGATGTACACATTTATTATTTTCCTAAGCTATAATCAATACCTACAAGGTGCTCTGGTTAATTAGGGAACATTTTATCATTTAATTTTTTTTTTCCATTAAAGAATTCTTAACCCATTTTTAGCTGTTTGTTTCCACCATCACCAGTATTTTGGGAGTTTAGACAGTAATCTTAATTCATCCATAACCCACTTTCTGTTGTGCATTCTCATAGATTTTGACCAGTATTTTGGGGTTTATTTTTCCCAACTTTATGCTAATTCTAGCAATATTGCCCTCAAGTCATATTATTAACCAGTAGAGTCTGGCCATCGTACTCTTTGTTTTTCTTGTATAAGGCATTGAACTCAGGACCTCACACTTGCTAGGCAGGCACTGTGCCACTAAGCTACATCCACGGCTCCCATGGTGTATTTTATAGTGTCAATGGCTTACTATGGGGACTCATCAAGCATCTATTGGCTTAATTTGGTGACCACAGAAAAAGATTCTAGAGGTATCCATACTAGTCAGAGTAGGTGTGTAAAGAAAATAAAAATTTATGTAGACATTTAAAATTTTATTGTCACTATTATTTTACATAACAAGTCTGCTTTTCTAGGGAATTTCTGGGTTATATGATTGATTGATTGATTGATTTCAGGACTAGGGTTTGAACTCAGGACCTTGCAGTTGCCAGG
This sequence comes from Myocastor coypus, assembly GCA_004027025.1. Classification (NCBI taxonomy): domain Eukaryota; kingdom Metazoa; phylum Chordata; class Mammalia; order Rodentia; family Myocastoridae; genus Myocastor; species Myocastor coypus. The sequence goes on from PVJA010031731.1 coordinate 11,148, forward strand.
CAGGCACTTGTGCCATGGAGCTATCTCTCCAGCCCCTCCCTACATTATATGAAAAAAAAGATAAGAAGGTCACTTTTCTTTAAATTTATATGGGTGCAATTTATGATCTAACTAGAAGATTGGGGAAAAGCTTAAATCATCATTATTTTTGTTTTCTTTTGTGTCCAGCTCAGCCTGTCCTCAGGGCAGGACTGGCATGGCAAGTGGTGCCGGGGGATTGAACCGCAGTCCCCATGAGCATGCCTAAACTTGCCTGAGCAGGCATTTTAGACCACTGAGCTATCTTGCTAGACCTAAAAAATTTTTTTAGTTGAATAAAAGGCTCCCGGGGGAAGAATAGGAAGGGAGAACAGATAAGCAATGTTTTACTTCCAAGCATGGCTTTAAGCTATGGTACACATGGCAAGGTTGGTGTGTTCATTGTGTGAGTATCTTATAAGCTGCAGGGACCGCGGTTCAATCCCCAGCACCGCTGGCTGTGCCAGCCACACCCCCAGGACAGGCTGAGCCAGCCATAATAACAATAAAATTAAATAAATAAATAAATTATCTTAGGCAACCAAAACCTCCTAGATAATCCTATTTTTTGTTTTCAGAATAGATTTATACTCAATGCAGGGGTAATTTCAGATCCTTTATGCAGTCTAGCTTCAGTTAAAATAATGAGTGTTCAACCTGTTCATTTTGAGATGTAAAGAAGAGCAGAATTATCTCCACGTAGCATCATCAGCCAAAGCTACGGTAGTACTGATAGTGGTAGCAATGTTCCCTATCTCCATGTCCAAGACATTCCCACGGTATACACAACCTGCCCATCTCCAGAGGAACTGCATGCCGTTATGACGTGGGCCATTGGCTTGCCTAAGAAAATAGAGCCAGCTGGTCATTTTGGCATCCATAAAACTGTAATATAATCAGCAACATAGAATGCAGCGTCACTGCACAGAGAGTGCTTAAAGCTCCATTTCTTACCAACACATTTCGTGCTATTTCTGTAATTTCCCTAAGGTCGATCATCTTTCCGTGTGAAAGGGGTCGAGGCTGGAGACAATATAAAGATACAAAGAACATATGCTACCAGGACAGACTGGTTATGGGCAGGTGATGGGAGGGGAATGGAAGTTTAAAAAACAGCAATATTACACTTAGATCTATGCGCCACAAACAGTTTTCTAATTGTAAAACATTTTGCTTATAGATATTCACACACTGTTTCATATAACGCCCAGCAACACCGCATTGCTTTTCCGCTTCTGAGAAGCTGCTCTGACTTTATACTGAACCTCAACTGCCTCCATTCACCTGAGCTACCTGGAGTAGCTTTTGGCTGCTTGTGACCAAAAGAGCTCAGAAGAGTAGCAGTGGGACGCTCACACTCACCCTGCGAATGTTCACCTCTTTAAACCTAAATCTCTAAAAGGAAGCGCTGTCATTGGCTCTCCCGTCTTCCTCCTAGGAGTTTTCCTTAAGGATCGAACTGAGGCTGAGAGCAAACATGTGTCTAACAAGATGTTCCACAGTGCATTGTTTACCCTGGAGAATAACGGAAGTTGAGGTGACCCTCCGGAGGCTGCAGGAGTGATGCCAAAGTCTACTTTGGAAAACTCTATTTTCATGTAAACTTTATGGATTATGTAATACCATGAGAAGTTAGCTCTGCGTCACATACGGTGATTTATGAAATGGTATAGTACATCATGACAGGATTTTATTTTTTCCCCCAAAAGCTTCATTACATTCCGAGAGCCACATATAATATGCAACATGTTAATTCTCCCTTTTTGGTCCTCGCAGGCCATTCTGACTGGCCGTCATTTATCACTCTTTCTTTTCTGACACTGAGCCCATGGAGAGCCTTTAGTCATCCACACTGTAAAAGCGAACAATGAACTGCGTAGGCCAGATCCCCAGCCTGGTTTTGGTTTCTCCTAAGTCCCATACTTTATTACTATGGGCTGTATCTAGGTCTTCTCCGAGGGTCAGCGCTTGTTGCCTGTTGCTTGCTGGTTCAGAGCTTCACTGCTGGCTGCTGGGCGGTGCCGTCATTGTCTTCCCTCTGCGATGCCCTCTGCCGTGACACCCCTTCTTGGAGCTGGCCAGCTGTGGACTGAAACCTCTACGGACTGTGAGCTACAGGAGACTTTGCTCCTGTAACTTTGGGAGTCAGGTACTTCGTTTTGGGAAACTCACTAAAGCGTTTACCCTGCAGTCCCTGGGACTAAGAAAGATGACCAGTAATCTGGGTGTTCTCCTTTGGCTCTCTTCTGCCCTGCACAGTGCTTGTGTGCTGGGAGCTGGGTCCATAGGGTGTCCATTTTGAGAGGTGGTGCGGAACCTTTAAGAAGTGGAACCCAGCAAGAGGTCCTCAGCCATGGGGGTGCTGTCCTCAGAAGAGCACGGTCGTCTCCCCAAGTGAGTTGTTGGTTAAGATCAATCTTTTATGAAAGCTTGAACCCAAGCCCCGAGTCTCTGTGTGCCATGCGTCACCGTGTGATCTCTTCTGCCTACACGAACTGTCACGGTCCCTATCTGTCATGGTCTTGACCAGAGGCCAAAGCCCTTGGGTTGTCAGATCTTGAACTTCCAACTCCAAGCTGTGAGCTAAACAAACCTCTTTTCTGTATAAAATTGGCCTGTCTCAGTTACATCAGTATAACAAAAACCGACAAATACGCTTTGAATTAGCTGTTACTTATTCAGCAAACTTGATGCCTACCCATCGCAGCTGCTGTTCGTATCACCTGGAAAGAAGTGTCAAGGAGTTGAGGTCCCAGTGAGCCCCCCTCCCCAAAGTGAATCATGGCAAAATGAGGACTTTGTACCCCTGAGAAGAGTAGCTCCCTTATAACCACCCAACAATGGGACTCGGCAGAAGGCAGTGAACTCCTAGAATCCCAGCGATGGGAGATGAAAACCACAAAATCAAAATGAAAGCCAAACGAAACAGAACAACAACAAAACTCCTGGAGACTGCGTAGTCACTATTAGGTGGAGCAGATCTCACCTCCTAATCCTGGCTGACTTCCCAGAGCCTACAAAAATCCCTCAAGTGCTCCTCGCTCTCACTTGGAAATGTAAGACACCTCCAAGATGCCAGGCCTGTGCTGGTTGTTTAGCCATGGGTTTGAAGCGGTGCTGAAGACAGAGACCTGAACATGACCAACTAGGAGGCTCTGGGGAGTAGGTGAGGGTCACAGGGCTGACTGCCAATGTGTAGGCACTGCAGGAGGGCAGGGATGTCGGGCCGCCATCTTGGTTGGCAGCAGGAAGCTCAAGGATTCTAGTGGAGGTCTTGTTTGGCCTTCAGGGTCTCCTGGAAAACTGAGGAGCCCTGGATTTTCCACCTCACACACTGGGGCCCTAGTATGGAAGGTAAAACCCTGACAGCCACTAGGTGAGTGGTTCTAGGAAAGACCCACACAAATCCGGGACCATGGAGAACTGGCAAGGTTTCCATCAAGAGAGATGAATACCAGTAAAGGTCCTGGGCAGAGCCTGCCCACTGAGTCATACGGTGTCCAGCTGTCAGGGGCCTTCTACCACAGATCAGATGAGGCCAGGCCTGTGTTCTGGGGGAAAGTGGAACAGCAGCAGGCTGGTGCTCAGCAGAGCTTCCCCTCATGGCTGGGCGCCTGGTTTGTGAAACAGGGCCGTGAATGTGGTTATGATCCCTAAGATCCCTCGAGTGCAAAGACCATTTCACAGCGCAGTGGTCTGTGTGCCACCCCGGGGAAGGTCACCTACACTGGCAGCAACTTCTGCCGGGGCAGGAGAGTCCTGGGATCAGCTGGGTGCTGATTTCACTACAGCCCAAGGAGGGAACTCTTGAATTTCTGAATTTGCTGACCTGTTTGAGATGAGGTGGGAGGAAAAAGGCTTTTAGCAAATGATGCTCTTTAATCTTTGGTGTGCTACTCAAATAACCGTGAATGAATGGAATTACCGCATTTGGGCAGTTTAGCAAGATTCTTTATGGCGAGCTTGGCTCCCACCAGCGGACTATCGCTCTAAAAGCACTCTGGGAGCAATTACACACACAGTAACCCCTTATTAAGCAGCAATTTTATCTAACCTTCGCGCTTCCTTCTGAGTGTGGAAATGAAGAGAGAGATGAATTAGAACACCGCGAGAAGCCCCATATGTTCTGGCCATGGAGAGCCTGGAGAGTGGGTGGCATCTGGGTACCACAGCTCCACGCACAAGGCGGAGGAGGAGCCTTCAGTTAACACCTCCCACCCTCCCACCACCCGCTTTTCAAATCAGTCCAAATTCCCAGGGCTGTCAGAGAAAAGGGACGTGTAGGAGGGAAATACGGAGTTGCTGGCTCTGTCCCCAACTTGAGTGGCAAATCCCCGCCGCAGAGCGAGGGTGTGCACCGAGGTTACGCACAGTAGAGAAACCCCGGGGGGCAGAAGCCCTGCTGCAGGTGGTGATCAGCTTTTTCTCTGTTCTAATTCATCTTAATTCTCAATGGGAACATTTTTCCAGAGTAGACCTAAACCTAAATTATTTGATAAAAATTATGCCTGGGTTTTAGGAGCTGAAAGAAATGGACACAGATAAGTGGGAAAAAGCAGAGGAATCCAGAAAGATCCCAAACATCATTTTTAAGAACGGGCTTCTTGGAGCTCTCCAGTTTCACAAATGTTGCTTGATCAGGTTGTACAGCAGCAGCCTGTTGCACTGGAGGACACGCTGCTGTCATGGGCACAGCGCCTGTGCGTGTGGCTGAGACAGATCATCCTTTTGTCAAAAGAGAAGATTTTTATTTTTAAAATTAGTATTAAATCAGTATTAAAACAGAAAAATTTACAAGTGATATGGAATTTCACTAAACAAAATAATCTGAATTTCACAGAATTATCTCCCCAGCCCAGTACTATTGTATAGGGCTGTCTTCAAGTGAGTTGTCCGTATTACCAGATATGTACATGCAAAATTAGAAGAACAAAAGCAAAAACAAAAAAAATATATATATGAAAGCAAGTAGAGAGAAGAAGGGAAAAGAATTGAAAAAAGAAGACTAAACAAATGAAGCTATTGGCCCACTGCAATTGCAAAACATTTGTATATGTATCTGCTTCCTCTTAGTCCAAAGAGAAGTACATTCTTTCCCCCCCTTTTTTTTTCTTTTTTTTAAAGCCACATCAATAGGGAGGTGGGTCATGCCCACACACTGTACTCTGTACAATGATTGTGAGGACAATATGCAATATGTCAACTTTCAAAGAAAAGAAGGGGGAAAAGAAAAAAAAAAGTAATGTTGATTTAGAAAGGTTAATGTTTAATTGTTTGATCTATCTTGTATACCTATATGTATTAATCTAAACTGATCTGATGATGAAAATATGTAATATTGCCATTGTTAAATTTAAACAATAAAAAAATTGAAACTAAAAAAAATAAAATAAAAATGAAAAACAAAACAACAACAACAACAAAAAACAAACGGAGCATTGGCGGCTCCTTTCCCTAGACCAGCGGAAATGCACAGTACAGTTGTCCAAACTGTCCTGCTTACGTATATAGATGTACCTGTTTCGCCCATACCCTTTCCTGTCCTCCTCTCAGAAATATAGCAGCGGAATTGGTCGTAACTACATCTTGGAAGCAACCCCAATGCCTATCAACAGAGGAACAGATAAAGAAGATGTGGTATTTTTATACAGTGGAGTATTACTCAGCTATAAAAAGTGATAAATGTGAGGTTTTTGTCTGCAAATGGATGCAACTAGAGAACACACTCTTAAGTGGGCTACATCAGACCCACACGGGCAAACATCGTATTGTCTTGTCAGTGTGAAAACCTGAAAGAGACGATAGAGTCTGAAGGGTACGACAGATACTAGGGAAAGGAAATGGACCTGTTGAGGTCATCTTTCTGTCCCCGGAGCATTTATACACTAACCTCTCTTTCAAAACTATTTCTAGGCATGCTTTTTGTGCATGCTGCCAACGAAGGGTAGGTTCCTAACTTATTTTTGCCAACAGGGTCACTCACCCTGCTATCTCTTTACCCGGCTGCATGCTCCCTCTCCTCTTGGGAGTCTCCTGACTCTATGGGGTTGGGTTCTCTGGGTCCTAATTAGCCCAGATCTGACCAGTTCCACCAAGTCCAGCTGGCATGAAATGAGTGAAACAAGAGTTGTGTCATTTCTCATCCCCTTTTGTGTTGTTACGTAACGAACATGTAGTGATTTCGATAACGATGACGATTTTATCTCTCACGGTTCCTGTTTACAGTGAGCCGGGAGGGGCACAGCTGCTCAGTCCTGGATGAAGGCCTCACATGCCCCTGCAATCAGAAGGTGTCCCGAGTCAGAGCAGCGGGGACTGGCCAGGCATTTCTCTTTCTCGGGATTTCCCTGTGTGATCTCTGCAGGGGCCAGGGTGGGCTTTGTGCAACACGACACCCGCAGGGTGGTGGACGTTAGTACTGGGTATTTCAGGGCTTCTGTATGGGTTAAAAAAAGCAGAAACAGAATTTTAGCTCTGACCTTACAGATCAGTTGCTAAGGGTTGGATAAAACTCGCCCCCTGCACAATTTGTATTGGGATGTCATTGGCAGTGGGTAGTATTGGGAGGTGGGCATGTTTATGGGGTGATTAAGTCCTAATGCCTTTGTCTCAGGCCTGTGTCTTCACAGAAGGAGGCTGTCAGGCCAGTGCGGGAGCGCCTTGCCGGCCGCCTCCTCTGCACATGCGCATCTGTTCTGTGACGTCACAGCGTGAGCCTGCACGACTGTGGCCACCTGAGCGTGGAGCCGGCTGTCCGGCCTTCATAGCCAGCATCCCCCAAATGCTTTATTCTTTATAAATCACTTGCTCTCAGTTATTCTGTTCTTGCAGTGAAAAAGAGACTAGGGTAATAGAGTTATGCCTACCATACTTGGCCAAAATCACGGGCCAGATTCTGTCCCCTGAGGGAAGATGCGGCCATCTTTAAAAAATAAAATCTGGCATAGTCCTCTGCCAGTTATCCATTCCAGTCTCCTTGTTGGATAATACGCGAAGCTCTCTGGGAACACAGACAGGCCAAAGAGAAACTCCTTCCCACAGCCACTCACCTAGCGAACGAATGCCGGCCCCTTCCAACAAAGCCTCCCATCTGTGAGGCCATCTTCATTTCCTCTTGATGCAATCGGTCCCCTCTTCCGAGCTGTACAATTACAGACATCTGAGCGTGGCTGAGATTTCACAAGTCACGGTGCCAACTAGTGTACTCTATATCCGTGAGTGTTTCTCTTACCTGCAAATCCTGCGTCCTAAACCTTGGTGTTCCTGCTCTTCCTGGCTGTCACCATGGTGCTGAGACCCCACGGAACACGTTTTGCCTTCTCATGGATATATGCTGAGTATGTACGTTGAGCGAGTGAATGGAAGAAAATAAAAGACAAAAGCAATGGATAGGGAGTGATGTGGAAAACATCATAATTGGGCTTTTAAATGCTTTTCTTTGAAATTGCTGGGGCTCAACATGCTTTTTAGTGGGTGATGGCTGAGTCATAAAATTCTAACTCTCCTCAAAGAAGGGCTTCATCAGGGACACCTATTATTTACTCTTAGGGTCCCTGGAATGCTGTTGTCTTCTATGCTCAGCAGATCAGTGCAAAGCAGAGCTGTTGACGACCAAGGTGTAAATTCAAGGGTGGGGACACATCATTACCCATATGGTCTCCTAGGGATGGAGACTTGCGTGTGGTAGGTGAAATGTGTAGCATTCTGGACCCTGGGACCATATGGTTGTGTTTGGGGGTGCCAGCAGAAATAAATACTTGACTTTTAGTACAGGATTATTTTTTTATGCTTCCTCCTCCACAGCCGTAGAGATGTCTTTCTGCTGAAAATTGCAACACACAACATGAATAATTGCTTTAAATCCCTTTGCTGAGTTCGTTAACGTTAATTTTAGCTCGTGCATGAAATAGGTTAATTGAGGTCCACCTGTACGGAGGTCAGTGACTCTGGGCTGATGCCAAGGTGGGCAACGGACATGGTCTCATCTTGTGACTGGGCTCAGCTATAGCTCCGTGGACTGGGCTGTGTGCTGACCGAGGACAAATGCCAGAGCTAGCACTATGAAAGATGGCCTGGGCTCTCTAAAATATTCCCTTAAATGGAAATCAAGGAATAAAACAAATTACACCAATCACCAGCAGTTGGGAATGAAACACACACACCATGATGATTTGCAGCAACGTTCAACACATTAGATACTTAGGGGTCAAACTGATGGAAATTTCAGAGCTGTACACGAACAACTACAGAACACAGCTGAGAGAATTTTAAGACTGAAAAAAGGAAAGGGAGACTCAGTTTCATGGTTTACATAAGTCACCTTGCTAAGGTATCGATTCTCGCTAAATTGATCTGTGGACGTTGTATGATGTTGTATGATGCCACCAAAATTTCAGCAAGCTGTGTCGTGGAACAGCCCAAGGCACTTTGAAAATGAGACGTGTTGGAGAAAGGGTTCTCCTTGATACCAAGAATTATTTCAAAGCTAGCGTAATCACAGGCTTTGGGTCTCCTAGCAGGAGAGGAAAATAGATCCATGGAACGGAAGTAGACATTCAAGAAATAGACACGTATTTTGTTAATACGATTTTGAAAATGGCAGCTCAAAGGGATACGCTTCCGAAGCTATGGCGGTCAAACCACAGTCGATCCACACACACACCATGGGCCGTGCTCTGCGCACCAGGCAGCAGTGTCCAGCATCCACGGCTGAAAAACGGGAGAGGTTCGTGCGCCTCACAGGTCAGAGGATTCAGCCCATGGCTGAGGCTGCAAGGCATCCTAAGGAAAAGCAGCTGAGGAAGCCGCTTGGCTCGCAGCGGCTGGAGAACAGGTGAGGGCGCGCACGGAGCACTCAGGCCACGCCTCCACAGCGCGCCTTACAGAGGACTGTTCTTCAGGCCAGTGCCATAGCTCAGCAGACTAAAGCTCCTGCTTTGGCAAGGGCAGGGGCTGGGCTTTGATCCTCTGTCCTGCAGGCCGTGCTGGCCCTGCCCCCTGGTGCACTGAGCTGGCAACTGAGTCCAGGCGTGGTGACGCACACTGGGAACCCTAGCACTGGGGAGGCCGAAAGCAAGAGAATCACTATCAGTCCGAGCTGTGTAGTGAGACCCCGTACCAAATACATAAATGAGAAACAAACAAACAGAGGACTGTTCTTCACCGGGGATTTCTTAATCCAGTGAACTTGCCAAATTGGGATTAGGAATCAAAATCCATAACTCAATTCCCAGATAAACATGAGCTCCAAATGAGCCATGGACTTGAAGGATAAAACTCCAAACTGTAAAACAACAGAAAAACTTTGTGATTTTGCATTAGACAAAAGCACAGTGCATAATAAAATCAGTACAATGGACTTCACTACAACTAGAAACCTTTGTATGGAAATTAAAAGATAAATCTCAGACCGGAAGGCAGTGTTTGCAAATTGCATATCTGAGAACACATTTGTATCTAACATGCATAAAGATTTCCCAAAATATACTAAGAAGCCACCCAATATAAAGATGAGCCAAAGATTCACATACATTGCAAAAGAAGGCATGCGGATAGAAAATAAGCAAATAAAGGATGCTCAACCTTCTTATTCTTTAAGGAAATGTCAGTGAACGCCATGAGGAAGCTGGCACCGTGGTGACCCCAGCAGCCTTGTGACCCCAGCACTCTGGGTGATGAAGGCAGGGACAAAGAAAGTTTAGGTCCAGCCAGGGAAACTTAGTATGACTTTGCTTTGTAGGAATAGTTAGTGAGATGTAGGTAGGGCCGGTCTAGGACATGTCCTGGGAGGCTGATGGTTGTGTGTTTATCAAAAGCTTACCGTATGCTTGTGCCCGGGAAAGCCAGCCCTTATGAAGCCATAGCACCGACTTCCTGTGACGCCTTCGCCCCTGACCTTGCCTCAGCACTCTGGTTATGTCACTTCTAACTGCCTCTGTTTTCACTGAAGCTGAATTCGAGCTTCTCTGCGGGGACCTTTGGCTGGGAGCCAGTCCCGCCTCCCTTCTCCATTCCTTGTGGAGCTGAAGGGGAGGAACCCGGAGACAGCTGTGCAGGGAGGGGCAGCACAGGCAGGTGGCAAGGGCAGGAGGTGGTGCAAGGGTCCGGGACCCCAGAGACCACCTGGCTGACACGGCAATTTCAAATATAAAATAATCTAAAAGGGCTGGGGATGCAGCTCAGAGTGAAGAACGTGGGTTCAAACCGCAGTGCTGTAGGATGAAAGAAAGACAAAACACACAGCCCTACACAGGATGAGTAGTATCCCAGCGCACCTATGGGTCTGGCCGAGCCTGGGCGACACAGGCCAAATGCTGCCGGGTGTGCACGGCTCTTGGGCCTTCCATGCGCTGCTCATGGAGACACGGGTGGTACAACCACTTTGGAAAACGGTGTCTGAAAAATAGGCATTAATTATCTGATTCACCCATTCTACCCTTACTTTTTGTTTTTCAGTTCTAATTTTGCTAATTTTAAAGAGAACAAAAAATAAGAAAAAAATTAAAAACAATGTGTAATTTCAAAAGGAGATGGTAAGAAAGCAACAATGGTTGTTATATTGCATATTGTTATCTTTAAAGTAGTCGTTCAGGCTACTAACAGAAGCACATAAGCTGGAAAACAAACAAACAAACAAACAAAAAACTCCATTATGTATTAACTGTTTCTATCAATAAACTAATAGAAATTAGTAGCGCTCGGCTGGTGAGGTAGCTCAGTGGACTGACTGCTCAGACAAGCACAGGGGTCTGCGTTCCATCCTCGGCACCACATGCTGTGCAGGCCCTGCCCCTGGGTACACTGAGCCAGCCACTGGCCACTGAGACCAGGCGTGGTGTTGCATGCCTGTCATTCCAGCACTGGGGAGGCTGAAAACAGGAGAATCACTGCGAGTCTGATCTGAGTAGTGAGACCCTGTGCCAAAGATATACATAAAAAAAAGAAATTAGTAGTACTATTATCTTAGCTATCCTGTGTGTGTGTATGTGTGTATGTATACACATATATACATATATTTGCATATGCTATATAATGTAATGTACTATTATTATATATTGGATCATATAATTAACATAATACATGTAATTAACATAACCTATGTAATTATATATTATAGGCCCCACTCTTAGAGAAGCTCTGGAGCCTTCTATAGCCCGAAGTGGGGTGCCAACCCTTTGACATGTGGACCTTTGGGAGACATCCCAGATCCCACCTCCGGCAGCTGTAGCAAGCCTCTGCGTGGTGCCTGGGGTGCTGTACATCCAGGAAGGAGTCCTCACCTAGGCCCAGGAGGATGAGCAATGGTGGGGCTCCCGAGCCAGGAGGGAGAGGTCGGGAGAGAGCCAGGTCCTGGAGGCCTGCGAGGCTCCGTGCAGGGCTGAAGCTTTTGCCAGGCAACGCCTCACCCCTCGTCTTTGGCTTCCTGGTATCCCACCCCTCTTTCTGGTGTTCTCCTCTCAGCAAAGCCCAGACTGAGGCTGGAAGGGCCACAGCGTTGCTCTCGTCCAGTCCAATCAGCCTCCTGGGGCCAAACAGGGTCTGAGGTCGAGAGTGGCTGTCGAGGTGTGAGTGTTGGGTCTCGCTTGTGCACCAAACAGAACGATCTGGGAAGGGTCACCGGCCGGGAGGAAGGCCCTAGCAGGGCCTGCCCGCTGCGTGGCGAAGCTGCTCTGTCAGTGGGTGGGCCTACTGCCCTGGCTCCCAGCCTGCCTTTTAAATGGAAATGTTAATGGGAATTTATTATTTTTCCTGCCAGGCTCTGTAGTACTTTATTTAGCAACAGTACCTGCTTTTATTTTAGGCTTTGTCCATCTACCACTGCTCAGTTTATGTGCTTTAGGTGGGAGTTATGACCCTGCAAGGGTGAGCGTGTGGCCCAGGTGCACCCAACCAGCACACGCCATTCTTCTGGCCCCTGTGACCCAACTAAGCTTGAGTACAGGGCTCCCCTAGGGGTCATGCAAAGTAGCAAGTCTGGCGCTAGGAATGCTGGGAAGAGGCAGGAGGAGCTGTGGCTTCCGCCCGCCCAGTAGGAGGGACAGACTTGCGTCAGACAAGGAAGTGAGCCTAGCAGAAAACGCAGCTGACCTGCTGGGCCTGAAGGTAGCACTACTCCTGAACTCTGCAGTTAAGTGAGCCAAAAAAAAAAAAACATTTTCAGTTACATCTTCTGCTGTCAGACCTAGTATCACACTAAAAAGAGTCCGACGTAGACAATTGCCCTGCACATTGTTTCCTTTTTTTTCTAGATAATAATTTCAGTGCCAGCCAGAGTTTAAGAACTAATGGGTACAGGCATACTTCTCCATGGCTGTGGCATGCATGATGCGCTGTATCATACTGTATCCCTTGAAAGAACACGCTCTGTGGTATGCGAGCATAACGTAGGGCCCGTTCACATTGCAGTCATCTGTACGCGTAATCATAGGGTAGGTGAGAATTCTGTTTTAAAACACATTCTTGCTCAATTACTTCCTCATTACATTCACCCAGGAAGCCGAGGCTAGAAATCAAGATTGATATCACATGTCTCCTAAGTGGCTGTCTGAGTGGAAAATGGAAATCGTGCTAGAAGTTAAAATCTGCTGTTTGACTGAATTGACAAAATAGTAAAATTCCAATTGATCTATCGCCTAGTGGCTGATGCTTTGATAATTTCTCTTGACAAAAGCTGTGGTTTGGGAATTATGGAGCTGTCTTTCAATCATTGATTGGGTGCTCTTATTTAAATACCTCCATTTCGGTGTAACGCATAGATTTTTTGACTAACTGGATTTTGGAATGCAGGGAGCACTGTAAAGAACATGGCTGTAGATTAACATTTTGAAAGTCATTCCAGCCTTCTTTGTGATGACTAAATTCTAAAAAAAATATTTAATTTTCTGTGATTTCTAGGGAAGGGTCTACAGGGCGTTCAGGGTCTCACCGCCAGATCAGCCTCTCAGTGACCCACCGGCTTGCATCCTCCCAAGAGCTGGGATGGCAGGCGTCAGCCACCACTGCCAGTGCCGATTGCTGTTTCAGTGCCCTCTGCGGGTGGGGCCCGCATGGCCAGCCCAGGAATGGAACCCCCAATCCCTCCACCTGCTTACAGGTGCTTTAATCTGCTGAGCTATTTGAAAAATTTAAACTCCTTTGAAGTCTTAAGTTGTTTTTTTCTCGTAATAATTTAATGAAAGTATAATTCCCACTCAACCAAAGTCTCCCTCATAGCGTATTCAATTCTTTGGCGTTCCGTATGTTCGCGACAATGCACAATTGCGGCCCCTGTCTCACCCCGGATCATCTTCATCTCCCAAAACAGAAGCCCGTGTCCATTTGTATAGGTCGCCCCGTCCCCCAAGGCCTCATGGGGCCACAGAACTTTTTCAGAGGTGGTTGTGTCTAGAACGTGTAATGCCGGGATTAAGGGTGTGAGTGCTATAGCTGCGCTAGGGTGGGTAGCCTGCGTGCTGTATAAGGCACAGAAAGTTCTCTCTCTCTCCCCCCTCTGCTTCCCCCCTTTCTCTCC
>PVJA010031732.1:0-24685 GCA_004027025.1 Myocastor coypus
ATGCTTAGATTGCTTTTTATGTTTTTTTCTGTAATTTGAAAGGAAACATGTATTCCATCACCCTTGATCTTGGTGTGACCTACTTGAGATATTTTCCTCTGCCTTGCTTAGGCTGAGGAGTATAAGTTTCACTTCCTTATAAGTGTCATTGTAACTTCTTCCATTTAGGGCAGTTCTCAAACTCTGCAGAGCTTGAAAACTTTGCTCAGAAGTGTTCTTGGGGGCAGAGTGGGGTTGTCCATGTCTTTTGAGCACCTTTTTTATTAGTACATGTGCTACGTAGTGAGTTCATTCATCAAGGGGAATTGGTACATGAACACACCGCTAGGCCTTACTTCCCTTCCCTTCCTCTCTCCATTCCTACCTAGGTCCCTTGTCATGGTCTTCTGAAATTCAATTCTTCCTGGGACTTCTGATGGTGACATCTTTCAAAAATCAGGACAAGACAGTCCTGGCTTGGGTCACCTGCAGATCCTTCTTTATGGCCTGGCAAAGGACAGCAGCCCCTGCTGACTCCTGCTGAGCAGAGTGAACAAGACAGTGCTTCTGGAAGGCAGTAGAAGGTGCTGGAGGCTCACATCCTGCCCATAGGACAAGGGGCACTCGGTATTGGGGTGTCGGCTCATGGAGGAATGTTCCGACCTCACAGGGGAAGGAAGGATTTCCCCACACACTCACTCATGAGGGTGGTAGGTCACCCACCCAGCTTCCTCAGAGGTCTCTGGCGTCTGAGCACATCCATATCTCTTCCCGTGTTCTCTAGTTACTTGGTGAAAAGGCTGGGCAAGGAACAAAGATTGTTTTGCACTGAAAAAGACAAGCAGTGCTGAGATCAAACTTGGCAGCCTTTTCACAAATTGATCTTGGTGAAGACATGAGTTAGGGAAAGGATGGGAGTCTTGGTTCAAGTTCTGTGAGGTTGGCCAGCTGTACCAGTCTTGAGCTAAGGGCTCTGGGACTCTGGGGCTTGATAATTATGCTTTGAGAAGATGCATGGAGGACTGGATCTCCCCAAGAGGAGGACTGGGTCTCCCCAAGAGGGGAAGACAGGATGTGAGAAATACATAGCAGGTAGTATGATGTGTATCAGGTCCTTTGAACCCTTCCACTGTGCAAGCCAGGATGTGTCCCTGCATGGAACAGGCTATGAGTCTCCTCATCTGTGAACTAATGGGGACCATGAGGGCATCTCCTTTCATCTCTGCCTCGGCTCTGTAAATTGTCACTGGACTTGTAATTGAATGTAGGACCTTTGCACTGAGCTGTATCTTCAGCACTTTTAAATCTTTTTCCTTCTTTATATTTTGAGATAGCATCTCACTAAATCTATCAGAACATGAACTTGCAGTCCTGCCTTACCATCCCAGAGTGCTTGAACTATGGGTGTGCACTTTCACGCACAGTTTAGACTGATTTTCTTGGATTGAAAGGAATGTTTGGAATGTAGTTTCTGTTTAGAAACTGATCTTTGGAATCCACCTTCGTCATTTTGTGGGGGCCCAAATAGGCTGTAACCTTGAGGTCCCACAGGAACTGACTAGTGTAGGCCCCAGCCCTGAGCGCCTCCTAGCACCAAGCATAGGTCCTCTTCAGGTGTTGCTCTCCTGTTGAAGTCATGGATGGAACCTGTGATATATTTAATTCCAAATTGTGCTACATTCTGGATCAGTTTGCATGTAATGTTAAATCTCAAAGGAAAGTCTTTAAAAAGTTTGATTCCTAGGGGAAGATAGGTAGTTATTCTGTGCCTGTTAAATAAGTTTGTGCCCTGTGTTAATACATGATGCTTTATGAGGAACGGGCGAAAATCAGTAGAGAGTGCAGAACACATAGCTGGTCTGTGCCCAGGAACTAGGGGAAAACGTAGGGTGTTCTGATTTCACAGCACTTACGGAGTTGCAGTAAGCTTCACTCACTGCCTTAGTGTGTCCATGGGAAGTTCTTCACACATGTTAGTTGAATTTCAGAACACCTCTAGAAAGTGAATGTAGCTAGCCCCTCTCTGCTCCTGTACTGGGGTTTGAACCTGAGGCCTTTGCCCTGAGCTATCCTCAGCCCTTTTTTATGTCTTATTTTATTTTGAGGCAGGGCCTCACCAAGTCAGTAAGTTACCCTGGCTAGGTTTGGACTTGTGATCGTGTGTCTCCCCTTCCACTTAATGGGAGAAGGTGGGATTTAAGCACTGGCCTGTTTGATTTCAGCTTGGTTTGGGACTAAATTGTGAAGTGATTCTGTGGGTGCCCAGCAGCTTTAACCAGAGGAACTTTACATGTGGTCTGGCTTAAAGTGCATCTGATACTGAAGTGTTTAGTGGTAATTTGGGGGTGACATCAGCACTACCATTATTGCCTTAAGTAGGACGTAGGGCCCTGTGATGACTCAGTACTGTCCCCCAGCATCCACGGGCTAACAGGGTGTCCCTCCTCCACAGCTTTTCCTTCTTTGGCCACCCTGTGTGTTAGTTGGACTGAAAAGAATGAGGCTTTGAGTCCAGGCTCACTCAGCTCACTGACTGTGTCTCAGGCAAATTGTGGAATCCTGGTTGCCAGCAGCCCCTTTATCCCTCTGTAGGTGTGAGGCTTCCTGAAGACCTGTGAGACACAGTGCACGCACCTCATGCAGGGCATGGTGTATGCTAGAAAAGGAAGCTGCTTTCGGCTTTTGTCATTTCCCTGTAGGAAGAGAATCCTTTTATTGGTAAGGTCGCTTGGTCTGGTAGTGCTCATTTTTTTTGTCTTTTGCTGGTGTCTGCTGTTCTTTTATTCAGCCACTCTTGAAGTAAAGAACGATGCAGTCTGGCCAGGGCCTTTAGAGCATCTGGAATCTTGGAGCATCTTGGGATATTGTTCAAAAGCAGGGAGAATACACACATCTGCCTACCCCCCGCCTGCGGGAGCCTGCCCGGTAGAAGGGGAGACAGACACATCGGGGAACAAGTAGTAAGCGGAGCAGAGGGCAGAGCCAGTCTACTGCTCCCTTATTCGTCTAGACTCCTGTTTTCTCAACAAGCATTTCTGAACACTTGTTATGTTCCTAGTGCTATCCTGAGCACCGGGCATGTGGAATTGGATCATGTCTGTTAGCCTGGAAATTACTTCACAGAAGAAAGGGGCTAGGGAGCAGATCCTTTTCTTGTTCTTCCATTTAAAACATTTAATCACTTCATAGTTAAGTACTCATTTGAGAAGTACAAGCCTCTAAATAAGCACCCCCCCCACCCCCTTCAGATAATATCTCTGTGTAACAATTGCAGGGGAGGCTGGCTGGGTGTATTCAGATTCTCAGTGGCTCACTCTCACGTACCCTGGTTCCCTAGTGCGGAGTAGGGCTTGCAGGTTGGGGCTTTAACTTGCAGCTTGGGTGAGTTGGCTGTGGTTGGTAAGTGAACCACACATAGCTTAAATGGTGTCAGATTCACACTGGAGGAAAATGAGAAATGAGGGAGCTATTTCTCAGAGAAGCAGCCTTCAAACTAGAAGCTGCAGTGGGTAGGAAGAGCAGAGCGTGCAGGGAAGCTTAGGGGTGGTGGTCTCCTGTCTCCTGCCTCCTGCCGGCAGCTTTGAGCCACTGTTTGCTGTCAGCCTCCATAGTGTGAGTGGTGTGATTCCAGGGATGGGCAAAGGCAGGCTAGAGCGACACTCAGGCTAGGGATTGGCATGTGCCAAAAAATAGTATAAAATTTCTCAGATCTATGATTCATCCTTTCAGCGTGGGTTGAGCAGCTGTATGTATACTCTGATTTCTCTTCATGTCACAAAAAGTACTATAACCACAATAAAGGAAATATACAAAAAAGGAAAAGAAAAAAAAAATGCTTACCAGTGAGCTGTGCACCCCAGCACAACTGTTTTCATTTTAACTTGCAGCCCTTGTCTGGGTGCTGGCATATTTCTATAGAGCTGTAATCATATGTAGACTCAATTTTGTATTCCATTCTTTTCAGTAAACCTTAAGTAAATGCTTTCCAAATGGTTACATAGCCTTCAAGATGATTTTTAATGCTCTTCCAATCTATCGTCCCACATGCTGAATTTACTTAAACATTCATCTGTTCTTGTACACTTAGATTTTTTCCCCTGCAGTTTTGTGCTATTATAAATGATACTTTGAAATATAACTTCATCTTTATTGTGCATTATTTCCTTAGGGTGAATTCCCAGAAGCAAGATTCCTGGGCTAAAGGGCATAATTTTTTTTTCTTTCTTTCTTGATGGATATTGTTAAATTGCCTTCCAAAAGGGTCGTACCACACTTGGCAATACCACCAGCAGTGCAAGAAACTACCAATTTCAGTGTCTTGGCCTGTGTTTGATATTGTAATTTTGATGAAGGTTTGGCTCGGTAGTGCCTCGATGTTACATTGGTCTTTCTAGGCTGATGGAAAGGTTGCAGATGTCTTTATTATTTTCTTCCTCTGCTCCTCCCTCCTTTCCTCCTGTTCTTCCTTTTCCTCCATTTTTTGATTTTGTTTAACTGTTTTCTTTAGCCAGTTCTTTGGTTGCGGTCAGATTAGATTGTGTAGAATTTTTCGAATTCTTGGATTTTACACTTAGAAAACTAAACTAACAAAACCAAACCCAGAGTCCATGAGGATAACAAACACTTTGGACATATTTTATGGTTGGATTAGCTGTTTGAAGTCTCAACTTCCTCATAGGTCACAAGTTAATGGGTTGGTGTTGTGGGAGTAGAGGGTCTTTTCCTCTTCTTCGATTTTGCTTTGGTCCTGTCCCCACCATTTCCTGTCTCCTCTCTTTATAAGCACTATTTTTATTTTTTGGAGATAACACATTAAAGGACCAGCTTTTAGGTATGCTCTCTTTAACTTATAAACTGCAGGTTTCCTAAGTTATGCAGCGTGGAATGAGGATAAAGAAAATCGCAGCATTGTTACACCTTGCCTGTGACTGCTGGAAAAACAGAGGTGCCCTGTGAAGTCTTAGGCGTGTTTGAGGGTGTAATCTTAGCTGGTGGTACAGGGGAGCTGCACTTGTTTTTCAAGTTGGTCTTGAAAAACTTTGTTCTTTCTGGAATGCTCACCATCCCCAGTATGAAGGAGCCTGCCTGATGACAACCACCTCACTCTGCTCTGCATACCATGGCCACCAAACTGGTTTGTTTATTTGCCTGGGGATGATGATTGACACGCCTTCCTCTTTGCAGCAGCGCCCAGCAATTGCTGGGTGACCATTGTTCCTCAAGCTCTCAGTGGCGATGCCAGAACCAGGTCTGGCCTTACAGTGGCCCCTGTGATCTTCCAGCCCGACTTTGCCAGACCCCGCCAGACCCCGCCAGACTCCCAACACGCAGAAGAGCCCAAGCTCCCAGGCTCTGCAACATAGGGGCACTCTCCTTGGGTGATGCTGCCCTTGCGACGCCTGTTAGGAGAGTCTGAAGTTGGCAGGATAACTGGGCCTACCTACTGAAGACAGTGGTGGCGGCTCTGTTTCACTTTAATTTGTTAATGAAACAAGATGGAGCACATTTCCCCCTCCCCGCACACCTCTCGGACTGTTTGAGATGAAGCACAATTAATTTATTTGTGCTGTCTGTGGAGGCGTATGCCAGCTAATGCAGTGCAAGAGCTTTTATCTTTATGTTTGTAATGAAGAGGGGCAGGCTGCTGGCAAATTGACAAGGATTACTGATGACTCATTCTCTGACTGCAAATGCTTTCTTCTGAAATCATAAAATGCGCGCGCGCGCAAGCGTAGTTCCTGTTGGAAATGGGCAGAGCCAGTTTGGGAAAGTTCAGGCGCCGCCGAAACACTGGAGAAAGAAAGGAAGAAAAGGCGTGCTGCTGCTACTTCTGCCTCCCTGGCCTGGCCTGGCCTGCCCTGCCAGAGGAAGGGGCTCCTGCCCAGCGGCTGTCCTTTGGGGACGGGAACGCCCAGTCTCTGCTGTGCCTCTTTCCTGGGAAGCCTGGCTCCTTTGTGTTCCTCCTTTGTCTCCAGGAGGGAGCCCTCCCCCACAGCCCTCTCCCGGTGGGATCAGGCACCAGAGCCTGTTCACCTGGTGTGACCACTCTTCAGTGGGAGCCCTGCATCCTGTTTTGTTTTACTCTGGGAGTGCATGCAGGGCTCCTCTGGCTTTTGAGCTCTCCAATTTACAGCATTGGTGGTGGCTATGTTGGCTTTGAGTTGGCCTGTCTCCCCACTTTCATAGACACTAGGCAGTCTGGTATTAAAACAGTTTTGTGAGTCGCATAGCTTGTTTTTCCCATTGTGGGGGTGAGGAATTAGAGGTGTGTAGAGGTCAAATAGCATGTCCACCATCTTATGGAAAGGCAGTGGTGATGAAAACCCAGGCGGGAGCCTCTGGAAATCTGACATCCCAGTCTTAGTTAATACTTGTTCATTAAGGACAAAACGCCGCATTTTCCGCATAGAAACAGCTGGGCAGATAGGATCTTTAAGAATTATGTGAGAGGAGCTGGTCATGGTGGTGCATGCCAATAATCCTAGCGCTCTGGTGGCTGTGAGGGTCAAAGATTTGAGCCCAGCCTGGATGATTCAGCAACTTGGTGAGACCTTGTCTCAAGATTAATAATAATTATAATAGTAATAGTAATAATAATAGATAGCCAGGGATATAGCTGAGTGAAGGCCCTGAGTTTAGTCCTCAGTACAAAAAAAGGCGCGATGATCTATACAGCAGGTCCTTGCTATTTCTTGGCTTGACTTTGGTGGACTCACTGTTTCACAGGTCTTCAAAAAATTGCTACTCTTAAGTTATCGTGCATTTTTTGCTGTATCACAGGAGTTTGTAGTACCATATAGTTGTAAAAATTGCATAGGTTTACAAGTTTAGAAAAATGGTTAAGAATATTAGAAGTGTTTTTAAAAGTCTGGGCAAGGTTTGTAGGAATGTGGTAAGAGTTCATAAATCCTACATGCATACTAAAATAAGCAGAACATCACTACTTCACTGATTTTCACTTATCGCATGGGGTGTCTGGGATGTAACCTCCGCGATAAGTGAGGGAACCACTGTACATTCTGTAGTCTGGTAGCATAGCAGGAGGAAGTTCACAGGGTTTTTGTCTGTAGCCTTAATGACAAAGTCTGTACTGGTTCAGATAAATAATTTCTAAAGCATAATCTAAACTTTGGTTTTCTGGGTCAAACTGATGGTAGGGCTGGGTGTGCAGGAGGTTTGAGTGTAAATGTACAGTGCACCTAGTCACCTGGTGTAAGCAACACAAATCCCTGTGCGAGGCCTGACTGACTTGCACAGCCGCAAGGAGTCAGGGAGCGTTCACTGATGAGGTGACCACGACCTGGCCAGAGGGATTTTGTGCTCTTGGAGCTCCATCTATCCAGCTGTCTTCCATGCAGCTGACTACTATGATCGACCAGTGCTGGGCTTGGAGACAGGGTTAGTCTGCAGATGCGGCATGCACAGGCCTGTCTGCAAGGAACAGAGTGGTGGGTAGCACAGCTGAGCTGGCAGGGGGACTGCAGTGAGGGCCCCTCGGGGGCATGTGCAGCTCAGCGGAGTCAGTTGAGGGGATTCCCTGAGAATCCATGTCCACCAGAGCCTGGAAGCGTGTAGATGGACACTGTTGGAAGATGGGGAGCCAGTCCTGAGTGAAAGCCAGGGCCTCATTTCTCGAGTCCAGCTAAAGTCAGTGCCACTAAAAGGACACAGGGTTCAGGGTGAGAGAGTGCTTGCTGGGGCTCGCGTTGTGCTGTGCAGGAATCATCAGCCCAGGCCCCATGCAGCACCCTGGGAGTCCAAACTGCAACGCGCCAGAAGGGAAACATCACTCCTGGAGCTTGAAGACTTAGTGCAAGAAAAAGAGAATAGAAGTAGTTTTTTAATCAATTTGCTTGTATCCACTACAAGTTGATAGATACGAGTTTTGTTCATTTTGGGCTGGTACGTTACTGGAATTAATTTTACTCGTTTGTATCTTTTAAAATCGAGGCGCTAGAAAATGTGAGATGTGTGTGATGCAGGTGTTTCTCTGGTTGATGGGCAGAGGGTAGTGAAAGTGAGCTAGCAGAGGGTTGGTGGTAGTACTGGGTCTTGGGGTGCAGAGAGAGGATCCTTCCTGGAGCACAATCTGAGGGAGCTTTTGGCATCCCTAAGCCTCCCTTGCACGACCTTAACTAACATCCACATAGAGTCTAGTGGAGAATACAGTTAAAAGTCATACAAAAACAGTTCTAGAAAATGTTAAGTATAAAGCATACATCATTAAGAGCTGCGGTTCCTTTCTTAATAAAACAGGGTTAACACAGTAGATGCCCTACCGTGTGCCGTTCCTTCTAAGCTCAGGCCAGAAACTTAGTCACTCACAGAAGGAGAATCCAGAATGTGGGAAATGCCTTCAGTGCACAGTGTATTACAGGGCATACTGGGTGAGATGCTGTGGGTAAGAAAATTCCTCCTCTGTTGTGCTTGGCTAGCTCTGCCCCAGGAGTTCCCTTGCCCTGAACGTTGAAGTCTGTATCTAGGTTTTCGTAGTTCTAGACTTTCATAGTTCTTGTTCTTTGTTTTGATTAGTCTCAAAAGGTCAGCAAGAATGCCTTTTTTTGGGGGGGTCTGCAAACATTTTATCATGTATTCCTGAAACTCATTAAATAAACGCTTGATGAATGAGTTAGACTTTTACTTCTTGTCTTAGTTACTCTTCTCTTGTTGCTGGGACAAACACCCAACACTCAAAATGAGGGAAGGAAAGGTTTATTTAGCTCACAGTTGCTGGAGGTTTCAGTCCATATTCAGCTGGCTCCAAGGCAGAGCAGCACATGGCAGAGAACAAGTTTTCATGGTGGCAGCTAAGAGTAAGAGCACAGGGAAGCTCCCCTGCTCAAGGGGCTAATTTCTCCTTTTACCTTACATTGAAATGCAAATCACCTGTTCCAGGGGAGGTGCAGCACCTATTTCCACCATGATCAATTGCAAATTCCAGAAGCTGCCCCACGGGTGCATGAGGCTTTGGGGGACACCTATACACAAACTGTAGCACTTCTGTTTGCTAGAAATGTGTATGGCCAAGGATATGTTGGACTGCAGGGACACTCTGATCAGCAGGACATAGCTCCTGCCGTTAGGATGCTGTCTCTCGGGTATGGTGTGGCCAGGCCAAGGTGGAGAAGTTCCTAATTGCTAAATCCTGTGATTTAGGTCTGGGAAGAGCTCAGTGGCTTAAGTGCCTGCCTGGCAAGCACAAGGTCCTGAGTTTGATCTCTAATACCCCTCCCCCCCAAATCCTGGGATTTGAAAGATGACTTCCTTAAAGAGAGCAAAGGAGGGAGGTAAGGGTTAGTTGTAACTGTCTAGAGCACCTGTTCTCAACCTGTGGGTCTCAACCCCAGTGGGGGTCGAATGACCAAAACAGGGTCACCTAAAGCCATCGGAAAATACATATTTAAACACATGCTATACCATGATGAAATGTAATTTATTTGAATTAGTAACAAATACTTCTCAACATATAATTATTGTTTTTGTGATTGATCAGTATGTTTAAATTATGTTTGATTTGTAGCAATAATACATAATGCATATCAGGTATTTACATTCTGATTCATAACTGTAGCAAAATTACAATTTTGAAGTAACCACCGAAATGTTTTTTTTTGGTTTGAGGTCACTGTAACAGAGGAACTGTATTGCGGGGTCACGGCATTAGAAAGGTTGAGGACCACTGGTCTAGAGTGTGGGGTATACTCTTCATCATTCTATTTTGGATGGAGACCAGGAGGCTGTGTTTACCTATATCCTACCCATCCCCAAGGGTTTCCAGCACTATGGCAGTGTTGAATATGAATATTGTACCTGTATGTTTATTATGCTTCTTCCTGATAAGGTGCAGAGGGGCTAGCTAGAAGACTCTCAGGGGGCAGGGGCAGAGGCAGTTTTGTAGGCCTGAAGGAGGGAAATTGGAGGTAGCTGTGGCCTGGCATAGGGTTGGCAGACAGGCAGACAGCTATTTCAGTGAGAGATAGCATCTGATACTCTTCCCTTTGGGCTAGTCTTGTAATACGGGCAGATAAATAAGTTGCCTTCAGTGTGTTCCCAGAATATCTTGTCTGCAAAATGTCTTTGAGGAGATGTTTGACTTGCAAGCATGCAGTTAATAAAATAAATACATTTTAAAAATGTAAACTTCTCCATGAGAGGTTCTTTAGTTTTTTTTCTCCCCAGAGAAAAATAAGGCCCTTGGTTAACCTCTTGGGTTCCCTAAGTGTAGAATTCTTGCCATGCTTTTAAGCAAAAGCATTTTTGGAATGTAGCACCTGCAGAAATAGAAAGGGTCTCTGCCCAAACCATTGGGTCTGGCTGTTGTGTGGGTGGTGTCTAGGATGCCTTGTGAAGTGATATTGACCCTGACATCTGCAACACATTTAAGGAGCTGGAATTCAGAGGCACTTACATTGTTTTTAGATGAATCCTGAGAACAGGCAGCTGTAACAAGTGATTTTTGTCTAACATTAAAAGAGCCTTTCCTTTCAATGATGTGCCTAAAAAGTACCTGGAATAATGGAGAACTTAATACGTAGTTCTTGATAGGTGAAGGAGTTAATGAAAGAATTAGGCTGTCTCTGGGCCTTCGGATCATTTCGGATCAGAGTTCTGCAGCTTTTGAGGACCGCCAGAGGGGCAGTAATGTCGACATTGCTTTGTCAGTAGGTCTGCATCGTCTTGGTAGGCTGCAGATTCTGATTTAGTGGCGCTTTGGGAGGCTCAGGACTGAGGTTTGTATTTCTGTGAATCTTCCAAGTGATGCTAGCAGTGTTAGCTCAACCACCTCAGAGGGTGATGTTAGGGTTCAGTCCAATCATCATGAAATCTTCAATGAATACCCATCATGCACTATGGGTTGTGGATAAAGATGAAAGCCTGGATCCTTATTTGGAGGAAATTTATAGGCAGACATGGTGAAAAAATCAAGACCTGTCCTTGCGTGGGGAAAAACTACTTGTTACTATACCATGGTATGATAAGCAGGAATAAAGCACTTTTTAGATGTGGTACTGGAGCCATAGGATAGAATCTTGGAATGAACTGAGTCTGGCTCTAACCCAGTGAGACCCCTAAGTCTTGTTGAGAGTTGGCTGTCTAGTTTCTTCTTAGTGCTGTCATAGTAGAGAATGCCCTGGGTCCATTTCTGTACTTATGTTGCCAACTCATTGTCCTAAAAGATACCATGGAAAAGAATGTTTGCCAAAATGAGTAAGACTGGGATGTGTTGCCTGTTACACCCTTGTGCTGTCAATCCACAGCCTTCAAAAGCACTGCAATGTTTTTCACTAAGGCAACCAGTTTTATATCGTTGGAAGTTACTGGGTGCAACATCCGATGGCAGTTACCCACCTATTTTATTAATGCTTATTGGCATACCTGCTAGTTCATCGTACTGACTCAAAGTAAAACTCATTTATCACTGATAAGACATTAATTAAGTAGTCACTGTGTACCAGTTACCACTCAGGGCTGCACCAGAGGAATAAACCAGCTCTTGCTTGTTAGCACTTCATGTTTTACAGAACAGTGGGCTTCAGTTTTTAAATTCCTGTGGTTGAACAGTTGAGGAAGCGAGGGAACCACCAGGACTTGAAACTTCATTCCCAGTTGAGTTTTCCTTTTTGCTGTAGTTACTAGTCCCTGATTTGGTGAGGCAGCAGAGAGAGGTAGATCTTCAAGGCTTGACTGAGGATTTGAACTCACATGAGAGAGGTGTGGCTTCTGGAGCAGAGCCAGCCCAGGTAGTGTGAAGGGATTAAGAGTGTGTAGTTGAATGGAACCTTAGGTCGCCTAGGAGAAGCTACCTTGTAGTGCGTGGTACCACAGAGCCCTCTCCTGCACTGTGTTGTAAATAGTTTTCCTGTATCTCAAGGGCACTGCTCTTTTGATGGGGAGCTCACTACTTATAAAGACTTTGGGGGCCAGCGAGATAGCTCAGCAGCCTAAAGCACCTGCTTAGGCAAGCTTAGGCAACCACAGGGACCGGGGTTCTATCCCCTGCACTGCATGCTATGCCAGTCCCACCCCCAGGGCAGGCTGAGCCAGCCATAACATAAATAAAGTTAAAAAGAAATATTTCCAGACTGTGGGGCCAGGGAGATAGCACTGTGGCACAAGTGCCTGCCTGGCAAGTGCAAGGTCGTGATTTTGAACCCCAGTCCCACCAAAACAAAAAAAACAACAAAAAACAAAATAAACAAACAAAAAAAACCTTTAAGACTGTCACTTATAAACTGTTTTCTTAACTTGAGATCAGATGGGGTCTCCTACACGCTCCATAAAGCTTAATTTTTCTTCCCTCTTCTCTAATGGAACCGTACAGCATAAGCCTGATGCCTCTTATGAGGCATTTAGAAATTGTCTTTTGAAAAGTCTAAGATTATTTTTTAAACAGATTTCCAGTGTGTGCTCATTATGAGAAACTGAA
The DNA here is from genome assembly GCA_004027025.1 of Myocastor coypus. Classification (NCBI taxonomy): domain Eukaryota; kingdom Metazoa; phylum Chordata; class Mammalia; order Rodentia; family Myocastoridae; genus Myocastor; species Myocastor coypus. Next base: position 12,407 of record PVJA010031732.1, read on the forward strand.
AAAATAGAGAAGCAAAATACTAAGGAAAAGTAAAAAAACAAACCCCAACAAAACCCTACCATTAGCTTTTTACGACATAGCTTTTTAGATTGGCATTGTCCCAGGGGTGTCCCCCTCTTTTCCTCATACTGATGATCTTCTTGCCTCAGCTTCTTGAGTGTCTAGAATTACAGTCCTGTGCTGCTGAGCCTGGACAGGCTGTTTTCAACTCACCTTCTGAAGTATATATTGCTGTTTGTTTTTTAATGGTGTTATTTGTGTACATTATTTCATTTCTTGGGGAGGGGATGAACAGAATTTATTGAATCTTTTCTATCAGTATATATTTAATGCTGTTCCTATAACACTTTAATAATAATAGAGTGTGTAAGCCATTCCCTTTTGTTAGATGTTTTGCCATTCTGTAATACCCTTGTAGGTTAATCTCTGCCTTATAGTTTGGATAAACTACATTTCTGCTGTGTAGTCCTAGGCGTGGAATGTAAAGCTGAAGACTCAGAAGCTAACTGTCACTGGTCTCTAAGGCATTTGCCATCCAGCCTCACCATCCCTATTGCTCTTTGGGTGCGGCTTCCTCTGTGTCCTGTTTGCTCTGTCAAATTCATGCCCATTTTTGACCACTCACCATTCTTCAGCCTCTGGGGCCCAAAGTTGAGTGACTTTCCTTCCTCTCAATCGCTCATTTCTCATCAGGGCGGCCTGATACTGTGTGAGCATTCATAGCAGCCTCCTCATTCTGAGTCATGGAACTTGTGGGCACCCCAGTCCTGCAAGACTTTCTCATATGATCTTCTCCAGCCTATGCTTGGGAGTTGATTTGTTTTCTTAAGTGCATGACTTGACATTTATCCTTATTAAATTTCTGCCTTCTTAAAGTCAGCCGGTCATTATATCCTTTGAGATTTTTATCAGGAAGAGAACATTGTTATGATTCCTTCCAACTCCAAGTCACTGGTAAAATTCCAGTGTGAAGTGATTCAGCAGATCCCAGCAGCCGTTACATCTTAGTCCTCCTTGCTTGTGAATTGTTTAAGGGTTGACACTGTATCCTACTATTTCTCTTTAAAACTCAATTCTTATTTTCATTTTGCCAGATGACCTGGTAGATACCTAGAAAATGTTGCCATAAGAGTAACTGCTTTGATTTAACTCCTAAGAACTGAGGCTTGGTAGTGGTAGTATTGCACTGATGACTAGAGAGAAGTCTAGGCTTGAAGTCTTGGTGAGTAGCTCACAGTAAGGACTGAGAGACAGAATATAGGCTGCGTCTTGGGTAGTGGGTAGAGGAAAGAGGGATTTATGTAATTTTTTTAGTAATGTGTATGTTACATAATTACCTATAAATTAGGGATTTAGTACCTATGCTCATTGGATCTTGATCATTTTTAGTCTTTATTATAGTAAAGACAAATTCAAACACTTATTTGGCTATGCTTACGGTTGAATGGTGTTGAGCCAATCCTTCAGATGAGTCTTGATATCTTGCAGAAGGCGGGAAGTGGAGTTTCTCTGGAGACATGTGGGTGAATGCCCTAGGCTTGCACAGCAGAGTTGGGAGGAAGTGAATAAATGAAAGGGGCAAAGACACATGATAGGAGAGTTGCTGACCAGAAATCTGCTCCTCCCACTTGACCGTTATGTTAAATAGTGGCCCTGGGAAGGGTGTCTCCATTTTCTGAGATGAACATGGGTTGAGGGAATAGAGAATCAGCAGGTTCTTTGCCTGAAGGAGAGAAAGACCATGGTGCTTCTCTTCTTGGGTTGTGGAGTACCCAACGTAAATAGCAGTGGTCTTGGGGAATCTGATGTATCTCGGGCTTTTCCCAGGCCAGATTGTAGGGCTGAGCCCTTGCTTCCTACCCCTGTACAGATTCTGCGCTCTGGAATGTCCCTCCAGCTGCACAGTGCTCTTTTAGGAACTTTTAAAACAGCTCTTTTGGATGGAACTTTGCCAGGCGTGCCGTCTGAGCTGCAGGTGCTTGAGGTGGATGCATACTTCGTCTCTTCATCTCTCCTGTGATGTGCTGGAGTCTGTTCTAGTTCCCTCAGCCTTCAGAAGGTGGCTGACCGCATGTTGCATGTGGATGCCTGGCTGATGTTTGCTTACACGACTGACAGACACTGATGTATGAATGAACCTGCACCTGGACACATGTGCCTCTTTAGTACAGCTCTACCTGGTGCAAGGAACACACAGGTGCAGATGTGTGTCTTTTCAGAAATTGGGAGTTCTACAATTACATTAGAACTAGCTTAGTTGGGTCAGAGATATAGCTGAGTGGGATGTGTGTGCCTGGAAGCGCAAGGTCCTGAGTTCAATCTGCGGTACGAAACGAACAAACAATCCCAGAAAAACTAGCTTAGTCTACTTTTCGTATGTTGAACTAGTGTTAATATTTTCCAAGGTTTTTTTTTTTTTTTTTTTTTTTTTAAACTTAGTAAAGGAAATTAAGGAATGAAGATGGGGGAAAAATAACTCAGGCTAATTATCAGGAATGTAAAACAGTCCCGCAGAGCAGGAGGCCAGGCAGAAGGCGAGACCTTCTGTGTGTCTAGCCCAGGGCTTACCCCCTCACTCTTCCAGTTTTGAAATACTGGGGGCTTCTATGCTGCCCGATGGCCAACACCCCATCCACTTTCCACATTCAGCCAGGGAATTCTCTTTCCCCCACTCTGCCTGTCCAGTGCTCCTTTTTGGTTCATTCTGAGTCCTTTCTCAGTGGTCACTGGAAAAGGGGTTTTACTGCAGGACGGATTAGAGAAGGAACAGGGAAAAGCAGGAAAAAAAATATCATATCCCAGTGCTGTGGCTTTTGGCCATCCCAGGTCTCTGCCTTGGTCAGAAGACAGCACTGGGGAGATTATAGAATCTGCTCCCAAACAGAAATTGAATTGGTGGCCAGCCAGATAGCTCAGCAGACGAAAGTGCCTGCTTAGGTAGAGCGCAGGGACTGGAATTCAATCCCTGGCCCCACATGCCATGCCAGTCCCACTCCTGGGGTGTGTGGCAGTTGAGACCAGGTCTGGTGGCATGTGCCTGTAATCCCAGTCTTTGGGAGGCTGAAAATAGGAGGATCACAACCAGTCCCATCTGTGTAATAAGATTCTTTAGACCCTGTATTAAATACAGTAAAAATTTTTTTTGAATTGGCCCTCCCTGGTTTGCTAGAGCCACCATTCTGTGTCTGTCATTTTGTCACACCCTGTGGAAGAACATACAGCCCCAAGGGGCGCCGTGTATGTCTAGATTCCTCAATGAGGGCCCTGGCCTCGCAGGTCTCTTGTTTGCTGTCCCTGCCTCCTCTGCCTTTTCTTACACACTGCTCAGGATTCTGGGCCTATAGCAGTGACCAGATAGTTGCTTGCCCCGTGCTGACATGCCCACAGCGTGTCCTTTGCCCCAGCGCCAGCACCAGTGCCAACACCCGTCGTCTGTCAGTCCCTCACTTACTGGGATGCGTTAACACTGTGCCACGGAGCTGTGTCCTGTCTGCCTGGGTCTGTGAGCAAGGCCTGCGCTTGTCACTTCCTTCATCCCCTCAGTGCAGAGTTTGCCCTGAAGCGGGCTGTAGGCCTGCTGAAGGCTAACTGCACACGTGCATGTGACACTCAACTAAACTGTGAGCCACCCAGGTAGGTGCCCATTCTGTGTCTCAGTCTTCTGGGACCTGGACCCTGGAGGCCCATGTGTGATCCTACAGCCAGAGGTCTGTTGAAGTGAGTAACTCTGAGCACTTCATCAGTGTGTGCAAGTTGTGAACAAAAATCTCTTAAAATATTAATGTGATGGCAGTAATTGTTGACTCTGGAAAATAGTAAATTGCCTCTAAGATGCCTGTGATTCGGCATATCATGTCTTCCTGTTTCAAATGCATCCTTTCTTTCCTCTCACGTACTATATGTTTTATTAAAAAAATAGAATATGTGGACATGTTGGTAGCTTGTAAGACCAGAGATTACTTTTTTCCTGTTCTGGTTATTGGCTTAACTAAAGCAATTTGGGCAGATTGTACACTGAGTAGCAGTGTACTTTAAAAATAAAGTGAATTTTTTTTGGTGCGTTGGCCCTGCCCTGGCAGGGGCTGAGATAATCATTACGACAAGACGTGGTGGCCTGCCCCTGTAATCTCAGCTCTTTGGGAGGCTGAAAACAGGAAGATCACTAGGATCTACATAGTGAGGCTGTGTAGACCCTGTAGATCCTTACTAAAAAAAGTGAATGCATTTATAGAATAAAAATAATTTTAAATATTTAAACTTAAAATTTCATGTATTTTATTGAAGGGGACATTTATGAAGGGGACAGAGTTGTTATCCACTCTTTTATTTTTTATTTTATATTTATTTATTTATTTATTTATTTTTGATGTTTGAGACAGGGTCTCACTGTGCAATTCAGGCTGTCTTTGAGCTCACTTTTGTAGCCCAGGCTGGTCTTGAACTCATACTGATCCTCCTGCCTCAGCCTCCCAAGTGCTGGGATTACAGGTGTGAGCCACCACGCCCGGCTTACCCCTCTTTTATTTTTTAAAAAAATTCATATGTATGTATGTATGTATGTATTTAATACAGGGTTTCACTATGCAGCTCAGACTTGCAGTGATCCTCCTGTCTCAGCCTCTTCAGTGCTGGGATTATAGGCGTGCACCACCACGCCCAGCAAGAACTGTATTTTAATTTATGAATATTCATCATATTTAAGTCTCATAGAGGTAAAGTCCTCACAGTTTGATTCATGCTTGAGTATGTTAATTAAATATAGGGCTTTTGGGGAATGTGTGTATTGAGAGTTGAACCCAAGTCCTTCCAATGAACTAAATCCCAAACTCTCTTTTAATTTTTAAATTTTGAGACATGGTCTCTGATTTGCTCAGTTGCTAGTACTGTGTTTCAACTGGAAACATTCCTGCCTTACTTAGCCTTCCAAAGTGCTTGGATTATAGGCATGTGACCCTGGGCCTGGCTCACTTAGAAATGTTATCCACCTGGAAGGTCAGATGGAGTCTGATGGACTCTAGCAGGAACCTTAGTTTTCGATTTTAAATGTGAATATACATTTTTTACCTTAGTAATGTGTTTGTAATTTCTTTATAAGATGTACTTCTGGGGTCAGGTGGGATGGCTCAGTGGTCTAAAGCGCCTGCTTAGGAAAGCTTGGGCGGCTGCAGGGACCACGGTTCATTCCCCAGCACCACATGCTGCGCCAGTCCTGCCCTCAGGGCAGGCTGAGCTGGCCATGAAAATAAACAAACAAAAGTTCTGAAACAAGAAAAAAAATTTAAAAAAATAAGATGTACTTCTGGAAAATACCTTTTGATAGGGGGTTTTAAAAGTACATTGTCTTTATTTTGTTAGAAGTAGTTGCTTTGTTGGAGTAAAAAGTGGTGTTTGAGTGAGCACTGGTGTAGTGTGGTCAGTGATACTTTATGGAATTTCTTTTAAAGAATTTTATTTATTTTTTTTCTTGTTTCAGAATCTTTGTTTATTCACTCATTTTTATGGCCGGCTCAGCCCGCCCCGTGGGCAGGGCTGGCGCAGCATGTGGTGCCAGGGATTGAACTGCGGTCCCTGAAGCCATCCAAGCTTTCCCAAGCAGGCGCTTTAGACCACTGAGCCATCCCACCGGGCCCAAGGTCTGCTTTTTTTGATGAACAGGTGAATGGAGTAGAAATAAAATGGAAAGCTACCCAAAAGTCAGGTTTCAGCTCTCTTACTTGCAAACGAGGAGACAGAGGTTTAAGGTGAAAGGAAACAAGGCAGTGCTTAAAGTTATATTACTGTTTGATCTTTGTAAAAGTTTAGCTCCTTCGAGTCAGGCTGTGTGCTTATTTATCTGACTCCATAATTCACAGAGTCCCCTCAATAGGGATGTTTATCTAGATAAGTGCAAAACTAGTAAATAAATATTTTCTATATCAAAAGTACACTTCTGCATCTCAGCTCCTCTGTCCTGGTTCTTGAGATGTCTTTTGCCTGTTTGAGTATGACTCAAAACCTAGGGTTTGTGCAAGGACCTGGCTTAATGAGCGAGGGTCCAGGTTGGTCCTCTCAGTGGCTTGCCTTGGGTGCTGCAGGAAGGTCACTGTGCTCCTGCGCTGCCAGACTCACATCTGCATTAGCCTGGTTTATGTGGACCTTTTAAGTTAACATCATCTTATTGTACTGGGGTGGGGGCAGGAGGGAAATATGCTTTACTGTGCTGATTCAGAAATTCGTTTCTCTTACATGAAATATAAACCGTCAGTAAGCTTGTAGGAATACATAGTGGAAGAGTTTTAGGGTTGAGTAGGTAATTTATATAGCAGAAACATGTAGAAGAAGAAATGCTACACCTGCAGTACAGCTGCCTCTAAGAATGGAAAATGGAATCAGGGAAGAATAGCAATAACTGGCCCAGTACTGTTGGAGCTGACTTCTAATAGCTATTAAGATTTAGGAGCGATGAAGCATGTTTTCTCGTTTTAGCCCAAAGAATAGGTGCCTTACAGTGGATCAAACTGCAATTTAAACTTCTGTTCCTGTGAAGAGGACAATACTCCCTTTGACTTCAGGACAGTTTGAAGAGGCATTGTGCCTGGCACCTGAGTCTTCACTCTGGGCTGTCAAAGATGGGCTGCAGCTCTAACTCTGGGGGTAATAGAGTCTAGAAGTCACCTTGTTCATAAATCTTTGATAGTAAAGATGGTAGGGACCTGTCTGGGATTCCTGTGCAGCTAGATTCTTTTCCTTTCGTTTTTAGGGCAGTACAACTTCGCATTTTCTGTGGGTCATTGTTGACCTTTCTTACCATTTCTTAAGGTAACCTGCCCAGTGTGTGGGCCAGGACAGTACTCAGCCTCAACTCCTTATTTATGAAAGGTGCTAGGTTCTGAACAAACACTCTTGTGACACATGGGTGCTGCCTTCTGGGCTAGACGCTGGAAAGGCCAGCTTACTGCAGGTTATGAAGGTGCCCTCCTACGGCGAGGACCCTGTGACAGGAAGATGAGAAGATTCGTGGAAGGAAGCATAACACGACTGCATGTTAGAAGCTCTTTTTGGACAGTTTGCCTGCCAGCACCAGGTTGCATGGTGGCACTGCAGCTGTCAGTTTGACCTGATCTGATTTCTTGGCTTTGATGTATCACTGTAATCTGTCAGCCTATCCTATCTGCCACTTAAATTATGGTGTACTACATGTAAATTTAGCATCTTAACAATTTTAAAGTGCACATTTCTCGGGCATTGAGTAGACTCACATTACTGTGCTATCATTTACATCATTTTACTGTGTAGGTGTAGCATTTCTTCTATCATCTATCCACAGAACTCTTCTCGTGTAAAACTGAAATTCAGTACCTGCTTAACCCTCCAGTCTCTGGAAGGACCATTCCACTTCCTGTCATTATGAGTTAAAGCAACCAGCTTATTTTACCTAGTAGTGTCTTTTCAATATTTATCTGTGTGGTAGCATGTGTCAAAATTGCCATTTTTAGAAGACGATGTAATATTCAAGGTGTTATTATTTTACCTCCAGGGAGATGTTCACCAATGGACACATTAATTAGCTCTCTGGGACCCGGCGGGATGGCTCAGTGGCCTAAAGCGCCTGCTTGGGAAAGCTTGGGTGGCTTCAAGGACCGCGGTTTGATCCCCGGCACCACATGCTGTGCTAGCCCTGCCCTCGGAGCGGGCTGAGCCGGCTGTAAAAATGAGTGAATAAACAAAAGTTCTGAAACAAGGAAAAATAAATAAATAAATAAAATTTAAAAAAAATGTTAATTAGCTCTCTGGTTCCTTTACTGAGATGATAGTCATACATCCTGCCTCTCATTTGTTAGGTTCAAGACTACTCACTGGAGATACCAAGAACAGCTGTATCTACTTTCCACCCCGGGAGGTAGACACTAGATGTATAAAGTTCCGGTAGTCTATAGGGGAAAACACATGGTTCCTAGAAGATCGTTGGGAGGCTTCTCCATTGACTTGAACTCAGAAGTATATGTCAGAGCTCATTGGTGGCTGAGAGGAGGACAGACATTTCAGACATAAGAGGGGCAGTGCTCTTGGCCCTGTGTACAGGCAGTCTTATGTGATACTTTTCAGTGAAGAGTTGGTTGGACTGTACATTCTTGTCCTGGCGTTGCTGCCGCGTTGCTGCTTGTCTCAGGGAGATGGAGCAATTTATTTCTTCATTCTGTCTTAGTTTCCTCATCTCTAAGATGGGATTTAATGGTAAAACGTTTGTCATATGATTGTTAGATGGAGAGCTCAGAATGTAGCCAGATATGAAATGTGCACTCTGTAAGTTCTGAGATCTGTGTGTGTGTGTGTGTGTGTGTGTGTGTGTGTGTGTGTGTGTAAAAGTCGGGAATCTCCATGAAGTTAGAGATTGGCCTGGTGGGTCACAGAGAAGGCATTCAGATAGTCTTTTTTTTTTTTTGCCTTTTTGAGACAGGGTCTCACTGTGCAGTTCAGGCTGGCTTTGAGCTCACTTTTGTAGCCCAGGCTGGTCTCGAACTCGCAGTGATCCTCCTGCCTCAGCCTTCCAAGTGCTGGGATTACAGGCGTGAGCCACCACGCCCGGCAGATAGTCTTATCTGTCTGATTTCTAAGCGTTTTCAAAGAGTCAGACATCTCAACTTGATGTGTGTAGTTTAACATATCTCTCTCTCTCTTTCTCTCTTTCTTTTTGTCCTTTTGAGACAGGGTCTCGCTATGCAGTTCAGGCTGGCCTTGAGCTCACTTTTGTAGCCCGGGCTGGTCTCGAACTCATAGTGATCCTCCTGCCTCAGCCTCCCAAGTGCTGGGATTACAGGCATGTGCCACCACACCCAGCCCAACATTCTTTTCTTTCTATGTATTTAGTACAGGGTCTGTGGGATCTCAGTGCACAGATTGGATTCATAGTGATCCTTCTGTTTTCAGCCTCCCAAACTCTGAGATTACAGGCAGAGGCCACCACGCCCAGCTTTAATCACCCTCTCAGTGTGCCTTGGGGCTGGGGCTGGGGCTGGGGCTGGGGCTGGGGCTGGCACAGGCACAGGCACAGGCACAGGCACAGCCCACTGCGGATCAAACCCCAGTCCCTGCCTCTGCCTCGGTAGGTGCTTTAGTCCACTGAGCTATCTGGCTGGCCCAACATTTCTTTAAAATAATGGAGTCATTTGTTTAAAATTGCAGAGACAACAAAAAACAGGGGGAGAAGTATGAAACAAAAGCCCATGTCATTTTCCTAATGTAGTACTTAGCTGTTTTGATTTTAATTTCACTTTATGTAGCTACATGCATAAAATTAAAGTTAGGCCTGTAAGATTTTATTTATGTGTTTGGTGCTGGAGATTGAAGCCCAGGCCACAGGCATGCTAAGCACATACACTGCTATTCAAAATGTAATACTGATATTTTAAAGATTATTTCATGTTTCATTTTGTTCCTTTTAGTTATTCTTATAAATGAAGGCCCAGTTTTCTTTTACGTTTATGTAAAATCAAAATGAACTTTTTAGTCATTCTTTTCATAGTGTCATAGATGATTCTACACTGCACTTTTGTACATATATATGTAGATATTTCATGGGATTTGCCTTTTCAATAGATTTCTAGGGTTGGGATTAGTAGGTCAAAGTACTTAAGTCTTTTGAGGTTCTGAGTGTGACCAGTTGGATCTTTCCCATCCTACCACCACCAGCACCATCCTTAAGTCCATTTACTTCTACAGATGTGATTATTGTCCTTAAAGGTCTGCTGAGTGGGGAGATGGAACATAGCTCCTAAGTGTGCTGCTTATCTCTTCCATATGCTTGTTCTCTGTGACTTCCATTCATTCCTTTTACTGGTTGTGTTCCTGATATCTTCCAATATGAATGTGAATTGTTTAGTTATCACAGATGTTAGATTTGTGTAGGGAACAGTGCAGGTGCAGGGAATTCAAAGAACACCAGGAACCTTTCTCCACCCCACAGCACCCAATCTGGCCTTTGTGCTTCAGCGCAGCTGGAAGAAACATGACTTTTGCCACGTGCTAGCTCCTCAGAAACACAGCGGCCAGAGCCTGGATTATGCAGCAACCTTACTTGGCAGCTGCGCCTTTTGGAAGCAAAAACGTTGTAACTTTTTTTTTTTTTTTTGCAGAACTTGGGATTGAACTCAGGCCCTTGCACTTGCCAGACAAGTGCTTATTCTACTGAGCTGTCTCCCCAGCCCCTGGCTGCAACTTTTAACAGTGCAGTCACTTCGTTCTCAGGCCATTACCTGCTTCTTATATCTCACAAGCACCTCGTGAGCACCAAGCAGTGAGCCCTTGCAGTGGCAGTTTGTTTTCATGCTGCAGAGATCAGAAGGTGGGTGCGTCTTTGCTTACATCCTCCTCCTCCTTTGGGTCTCTGCAGTGGTAGGCCTTGATCTCAAGGGGAGACAGACCAGGCTTTGAATTTTAGTCTGACTGCTGACTAATGGGATGGTTTTGGACAAGTACAGTAATGTTTTTAAACTTAATTTTCTTTTTCTAGTGAAGATCATAATGTTATGGCTGGTGCATTAATGTGATGAGGTCTGAATAAAATGAACAGTAAAGTTCTAGAGTCAAAAAGAAGTTGAATTCTGGCTGGCATCTCTGCACTTAGGCAAGCACAGAGAAGGGAGTTTCATCCCCTAGTACCACATGCTATGTGCGCCCTGAGCTGGCCTTTGAGACTCGGTGTGGTGAAGCACACCTGTAATCCCGGCACTGGGGAGGCTGCATTAGGAGGATCACCATGAGTCCGAGCTGTGTAGTGAGACCCTGTAACAAATACATTTAAAAAGAAAAAGAAGGTTGAACTCACAGAGGGTGGAATGGTCTGTATCAAAGGTGGCCCACGGGGACAGGGTAGATATTGGAGGGTGTGTATTAGTCAAAGGGCATAAAGGTAGTTAGGATGGAAGGAAGAGGAAGAAGAACCATTTAAAAGTCAGAGCTTAGCCTTGCACCCAGACCACTGCAATAGGATGGTACCTATTGCACTGTTTGGTGAATAGAGTTAAACAATTAAAAACAGTCTATATTTCACAGTAACTAAAAGAGATTTTTAAATATTTTTATCACAAAGAAATAATTAGTTTTTGAGGTGGGGTGTATGTGAATTAGCCTGGTCCTTTATTCCACAGTCTGTATGTGTATTGAAATATCATATTGCACCCTATTGTATTATTAATCAAAGGTAGAACTAAAACTTCCCTGGTGTGGTAGTGTGCACCTATAATCCTAGCAGTCAAGAGGCTGAGGTGCAGGTATCACCTTTGGGTTTGAGACCAGCCTGGGTTACAACGTGAATTCAAGGCCAGCCTGAGCAGCATAGCAGGACCCTATCTTACCTGCATAAATAAGTGACAATAAAAATAAAACTTCCAAAAACGTAGGTCCAAGGCCCATACCCCACAGACAGAGTTTAACAAATTTTAGCTGTATTAATTTTATTCATGACCCTGAGGTATTTCCTTAAACTTTGGTGTCATATTTGTTTTTTTTTTTTTTAAGAATTTTTTTATTTTTTATTTATTTTTTTCTTATTTCGGAACCTTTGTTTATTCACTCATTTTTATGGCCGACTCAGCCTGCCCTGAGGGCAGGGCTGGTGCAGCATGTGGTGCAGCATGTGGTGCCAGGGATCGAACCACGGTCTCTGAAGCCGCCCAAGCTTTCCCAAGCAGGCGCTTTAGATCACTGAGCCGTCCCGCCAGGCCCCATGGTGTTATATTTGACTTGGTGAAGCAATGCATTCTTTGCTCTGTTAGTTGAAACCTTTCTGATCTAGCATAGAATCTGGATCTCACTTGTAGCTCCTGCAGCGTCTTCAGATGTGGAGTAGATTCTTCCAAAGTGGAGGTGTGAGTGCTGTCTGAGAGCTCTTTCTGCCCCTCCAGTTGTGACCTCCCTGCCCGCCTGGACTGTGCTGCGATGAGCCCAGCTAGCACCTTCTTGATTTTCAAAGTCTGATTATACAGGCCCTTGTTTGTCCTTCTCTTCCATGGCTGATTTTTCCTGCCTTGGCATTGCTACCAGGGAGTGGATAAAAACGTCTAGAGGAAATGAAACTCTGTCCATGTAGTAGTTATCTGTGGCTTTTCATAGAAAATAATCGAGCTTAACTAAGAGAGCTAAAGATGAATGGTGTTTGTGGGTGTGTAGTCCTATACCTATCCCAGAGAAGCACCCAGTAAATATTGCTTGTGCACGTATCACAGGTGAATATATCCGAGTGGTCTGGGTGTAAGGCTAAGCTCTGACTTTTAAACGGTTCTTCTTCCTCTTCCTCTCCTC